>CAUYUJ010017294.1:807649-845149 GCA_963575745.1 Prorocentrum cordatum
TGTCGCTGTCGGCGTCGGTGTCGTGGCCAAGTGCCATGTGGTACCTACCGTCACGGTCTTGTCTGAAGAGGTCTTGCGACCAAGTTGCGGGTGGGAGGGTGGGATGTTTGCACGAGCAGTGGAGAGGACAGCTTCAAGACGGTCAAGATTAATTCTCCTCTCTAAAAGACTAATAGATTCTACCCCCCCCCGGACTTATCGGGTCCCCCGCGCGTGCTGCAAATCACGTATGATTCTGACCACATGTCCATCCTAAATATGAATTCATACCATCCCAGCCAAGCCGGTATCGCCCCCCTGCGGTTCCCTGTCAAATAACACTATGCGGGGACATTTTTCTTTCTAACATAACACTTGTTCACGAATCCCTTGCAAAAAAAAAAAAACGAAGAGCACACGCGCGCGTCGTCGCGCGCGCATGCCGACATCCTTCAAAAACCTTCGGTGCCGGAAGGATTTCGCAATCGAGTTTCCGAAAAACTTACAGAAACACATGGTTTCGCAACACTGCTTTGCTAAAAATCCGCGCGAGCTCTTGCGAAATCTTAAGAACACCATAGGTTTCAAGATTTTCACAAAATGCTACCAAACGGGCTTCGCGCGCGCGCATGTCGAAATCTGTCGAACGCCCTTGCGCGTGTGCCGTCGCGAGAATCCTCTGCAAAAAATGGGACGAAGTGCAGACGCGCGCGTCATCGCGGACGTATGCCGAAAACCTTCAAAACCCACGGGTTTCGGAAGGATTTCAAAATCGTGCGTCCAAAAAACGTACAAGAACCAAAGGTTTCGCAACACGGATTTTCAACAAAAGCGTGCGCGCGCGCGCTCTTGCGTCGTCGTCGTCGTCGTCGTCGTCGCCGTCCTCCCTCCTCCCGCGTCGTCGTCGTCGTCGCCTACGTCGTCCTCTGTCTTTTCTCCTGTATGTCGTCGTCGTCCTCTTTGGCGTCGTGGTCGTTTCCATCGTCGTTGTCGCCGTGGTCGTCCTTCCTCCTCCTCCCACGTCGTCGTCGTCGCCCGTCGTCGGCGTCTCATCGTCGTCCCTCCTATGTCGTCGCCGTCGTCGTCGTCGTTGTCGTCGTCGTCTTCCCTCCTCCCTCGTCGTTGTCGTCGTCGGCGTCGCCGTCCTTCCTCCTTCGTCGTCGTTCGCGTCGTCACCGTCCTCCCTCCTCCTTCGTCGTTGTCGTCGTTGTCGCCGTCGTCGTCCTTCCTCCTTCCTCGTCGTCGCTTTCGTTGGCGTCGTCGTCGTCGTCTTCGTCGTCGTCGGCGTCGTTGTCTTCGTCGAAGTCGTCGGAGACGTCGTCGGTGTCGTCCTAGTCGTTGTCGTCGGTGTCGTCGTAGTCGGTCTTAACAGGTTTTGCAAACCAAGTTGCGGGTGGGTGGGTGGGATGTTTGCGCGAGCAGTGGAGATGACGACTTCAAGTTCCGCAAAGTGGGTTCCACCACGTAGCTTGCACCACACATTTTGCATCGCATAGCCTGCCCAACGCAGATTCTCCCCTCGAAGAAGAGGGGAAATCCACGACCCTCCTCCAAAGTTAACAATCCCGCGTTTCGCATTGCAATTTGCACGTAATTATGTTCATCGCCACCCTCCTCCCTGCCAGCTGGTACTATGCGCGCACGCTAATCCATCTCAAACAATATGTGTTCAATCGTTCCGCGCCAGAGAACCGTACTCAATCCACTCGCGCGCGTGCAACTGCCGAACTCAAGTTGCAAGCATTTCAACATCAGCGCATCAACACCCTTCAGATTTTGTCCGTTCCAGAGCTTGAAGAGTTTCTGCCAGCGCGCATTTGTTGCCACCATCGGGAAGCATACTACAATTGCAATAACCTCGTTTAACATCAGTATTCTAATTTCACCACGCGGCGTTGATCTGACATGCGCCCACTGCACGAGTCCGTATCACATGATAACATGGGGGGCCACATGTGCGCGCCGCCACGCGCGCGCGTCGATTTCCTTCAAAGACCATTGATTTCGAAACGTAGCAATACAGAACTTTTCAAACACATCTGAGATACCAAATGTTGTCGACTAAAAGTCAACCTGGATTCTTGCGCGCGTTTCTTCACCATCAGCCGTTAGCGCCATCGTATCGCCGCCGCTATCGCCATCGCCAATCGCCACCGTTGCCGCCATCATCAATCAATCACTTTCACCACTTGCACATGGACATCATCATAATCATCATCATCACCATCATCGTCGTCATCAGCATCGGCGCCGTCACCGGCCTTGCCGTCGCAATCGTCATCATCATCGTCACCAACAGTGCTGCTATCTTCATCGTTGTCGCTGGTATCGACTTCATCATGATATCGCGCTCGCTGAAGGCACCGATCCGCGCCGAAGTGCCCGCGCTGGCGGCAAGCGCCACCGCGGCCGCATCAATTGTGCCAAAACAGCTGGCCGCTCTGCGCGCGAGCTTGCGCGCGCCAGCGCAGCCGCAGAGATGCGCCAGCCAGGGCCAAGCAAGCACCGCAATCGCGGCCGCATGGGTTTTGCAAAACGGGTTGCGGGCGGGAGGGTGGGATGATTGCGCGAGCTGTGGAGTTGACAGCTAACAAGTTGGCAAAAACTGCATGCACGGCACAGCTTGCACCTTCTATCTTGTAGCTTACAGCTTGCATCACCGAGACCGCACCACAGATAACACATCACAAGTATCACGCATACGCTGGCAACCATCTAGAACGTTTGAATTGTTTTGGAGTCACTGGAGGCCTGCAGCGACCTACTCCGTACTCCTTGCCCGCAATTCTCGTCCTACTCCTCCTTCTCCTCCTCATCCTCTCTTGCCCTCCTACTCCTCCTCCTCTTCTTCCTCCTCCCCCTACGACTCCTCCTCGGACCTCCTCCTTGGCCTTCTCCTCGGCTTCCTGCTCGGCCTCATCCTCAGCCCCAGTACCCTCCTCCGCCCTTCCCCTTCTCCTTGATGGGTAGCGGTGTCGCGTGGCCTGACACGGGTGAACGCCCACAACATGTTCGCCAAATGCTGGGGATTCAACTGCATGTGCTCCGCCTGCAAGATGGACTCATGGAACAAGGCTGCATGGTAGTACATGCTCGCGGCAAAGCCCCACAGCGTGTTGGAGATCTCCTTCGGGGGCCGAGAACAAAAATGTTGGTGCTGAGCGGAATCGACGGAAGCGGGAGGAGACCCACAGGATCACCGCATCGATTCGCTACCTGACGGTAGTAACATGACAGGCGTGAGCAAGCGTAAGCCACAGACGGCAATGACCGATGGTGGATCCAGGGGCCCCCGGCATATCGAACTTCTTCAGACCTCCTGTCTGCTCTTTCTCCCTGGCCTGGGCTTGGCCGAGGCGAAGCTGACGTAACCTCAACTAAACCGAACCGAGATGAACACCACCAGCCCTCTGGGCGACAACGGCCTCCTTACAGCCCGCGAATGTGTCCGCGACCGCTACTCTTCCATCCGTCTGGCCCCTTCGTCTCCTGGGGTCCACACGTCGGGGTCTCCCTCGCCCTCGGTGTGGCTCAGAGCAAGAAGGCACTACCGGAGGAGCCAACCCCAGCGAAGCACCCAGACCCCTCAAGACGGGTCCAAGAGACCCGAAGACGGCTCAAGATGGCGCCGAGAAGCTGGCTTAAAAAAGGCACCCCGCGAGGCCACATCCACACAACAGAAACGTTACACTTTATATTGTGCTCTGTTTCTCGCTTTCGTCGGCCTCGGAAAGCTCCGCGAAGCCTCCACGAAAGGCCAAAGTGCCCTAAGGCGCAATCTAGAAGGCCTCCAGGAGGCTCGCAATGCAGCCCGAGGTCCCCAAGAGACCTTCCGAGGACCCAAAACGCCTGGAGTGATATCCAAGAGGTTCCCCACAGGGTCGCCACAGTTTGGGTACAACCTCTGGTTGCCCACGGTGGCTTGGAACGTGGCGGACTCGGAGGCCTCGGAGAAGTCCAGGAAACCTTGAAAGGGCTCCCGAAATGCTTTCCGCAGGCTGGCAAAAGGACCCAGGGAGGACCCCAAAGAACGCGATGCTGCCCTGTATGGAGGACGCGTGAATCGACGATGGTTAAGTCACAGCAAGCTGCGGTCGACATGTAATATGATGGGATGCCAATCTTTAGATTGTCAAGCTGATATAGTGCTTGACTGTAATCCAGGACGGGCTGCGGAACCATGTGCATATGGTTCAACACCGCGAGCGAATCCTTGTTCCTTGTGGTGTCGACAGTGACGCATACCACTCGAACTGCTCGTGTGCATTGAGCTCGCTCTTTCAACCGACGTTGGAAAAACGCACTTCTAGATGTGCATCGGTCTGGAACGGAAATGACGAACGTTCTCACGCTGTCGCCAGGCACGTTGTGAACGCATGGCGGGCGATAGCGCTGGGTTCCCGAACAAACATTCCAAGATAACGCATGTTAACCAGCGCGGATCCCAAACATTGTGTTTCTTGCAATATAAGTGGTGAATCTAAGTGGTGCAATATGAGTGTTGCGCAACCCATATGCTGCAATCTATGTGGTGTGATTGATTTTAACCACTGATTTGACACATCTTATGCTCTTGCAAACATCCCACCCACCCGCCCGCAACCTGGTTTGCAAAACCCATGCGGTGGTGATTGCGATGCATGCTTGGCGTTGGCTGGTGCATCTCTGCGGCCGCGCCAACCCTAGTACGCGCGCGCAGCGGCCAGCTAGTTTGGCGTCACCGGCGCGGCCGCGGTGGCGCCGACCGCTGGGCGCGGGCACTTCACTGCGAGTCGGCAACTTGGGGCGCGGTATCATGGCAACGCATGTTCGCACCAACGAAGCCGCGGCCAGTGCAGGCGCCGATGTGATCACGCCGTCGACGATGACGGCGTCCTCGCGTCTATGATGAGGGTTTGAGAAACAGTTCGGTATGCGCGCGCGGCCGACGCGCGAGAGTGGCCCGCGCGGTTTTATTTGACACGGATCGTGACACCTCAGCACGCGCGCAAAGGCGTGCGAATGATGTCGGCATGCGGCGCCAGAGGCCCGCTTGGCAGAATTCCGTGAAAATTTGAAAAAACGATGGTTTTCTGAGGAATTCGCAAGAGCGTGCGCGCAAGTTTTTTCCCCATATCCTAAGACGGGGTTCTTGTTTTTACTTGAACGCCTCCTACTCCCTATTCTTCTCCTCCCCTCCTCTCGGAGTTACTCATACTCAGACTTACCCATTCCCAGACCTACTCATACACAGACTTACTCATACTCAGACATACTCATATTCAGACCTACTCATAATCAGACTTACTCATACCCATACGTACGCATACACAGACTTATACACAGACTTACTCATACCCTTACTTGCCCATACCCAGACGTACTCATGCACAGACTTACTCATACACAGACTTACTCATACTCAGATCTTCTCATAATCAGACTTACTAATACGCAGACTTATTCAACGCACAGGAGATTCGGAGTATGTCTCAGGCGTGGCGCTAGTTTCAACACCCCAAAGGGGAGCCGCCAAGGATGTTTTCACGGGCCCGTTCGCTGCCAGTTTGTGGGGATGTCTCAACCGGTTTGGCTGTTTTGGTGGGCAGACTCGTGTGCGTTTAGAACAGTGTGCGGGGATGTCTCAGGCGGGGCGTTGGTTTCAGCACCCCTAAGGGGCGCCGCCAAGGGTGTTTTCAAGGGCCCGTTCGCGGCCAGTTTGTGGGGATGTCTCAAGCGGTTTGGCTGTTTTGGTGGGCAGGCTCGTTTGCGTTTAGAGCATTTGTGAGGATGTCCCAAGCGGGGCGCTGGTTTCAGCACCCCTAGGGGGGCCGCCAGGGGTGTTTTCACGAGCCCGTTCGCGGCCAGGTTGATGGGGGTGTCTCAGGCGGTCTGGCTGTTTTGGTGGGCAGACTCGTCTGCGTTTAGAACAATTTTTGAGGATGTCTTAGCCAGTGTTTTTTTGTGTTTGTTGTTTTCCTCCTCTTCTTCTTCTTCTTCTTCTTCCTCTTCTTTGTTTTCTTCTTCTTCTTCTTCCTCCGCGGGCCCGTCCGCGGCCAGTTTGCGGGGGTGTCTCAAGCGGTTTGCTCGTTTTCATGCCCGACATCCTTGGCTTTCAGAGCAGATTTCGAAGATGTCTCAGGCGGTTCAACACCTCTAAAGGGCGCCGCTAAGGTTGTTTTCAAAGGCCCGTTCGCTGCCAGTTTGTGGGGGCGTCTCAGGCGGTTTGCTCGTTGTCATGCCCAACGCCCTTGGCTTTCATAGCAGATTGTGAGGATGTCTCAGGCGGGACGCTGGTTTCAACGCCCACGAGGGGAACAACCAGGGGTGTTTTCACGGGCCCGTTCGCGGCCAATTTGTGCGAATGTCCCAAGCGGTTTGTTCGTTTTCATGCCCGGCGGCCTTGGTTTTCAGATCAAAGTTTGAGAATGTCTCAGGCGGGGCGCTGGTTTCAGCATCCCTAGTGAGGGGGGCCGCCAGGGGTGCTTTCAAGGGCCCGTGCGCGGCCAATTTGTGGGGATGCCTTAAGCGGTTTGTTTGTTTTCATGCCCAATATGAAAATGTTTCAGGCGCGGCGCTGGTTTCAACGCCCCTAAGGGGGGTCGCCAAGGGTGTTTTCAAGGGTCCGTCCGCGCAGTTTGTGGGCATGCCTCGCGCGGTTTGGTTGTTCTCGTGCCCGACGTCGTTGGCTTTCGGAACAGATTTTGAGGATGTCTCAGGCGGGGCGCTAGTTTCAACACCCCAAAGAAGAGCCGTCAAGGGGTGTTTTCACGGACCCGTTCACGGCCAGTTTGTGGGGGCGTCTCAAGCGGTTTGCTCGTTTTCATGCCCAACATCTTTTGCTTTCGCAACAGATTGCGAAGATGTCTCAGGCGGGGCGCTGGTTTCAGTACCCCTAAGGGGCGCCGCCAAGGGTGTTTTCACGGGTCCGCCCGCGGCCAGTTTGAGGAGGGGGAATGGATGGGAGGCTCATATTCAATCGTGCTCAAAGCTCACTCTGACTCATACGCACTCACTCGCATCAGGATTCGCTCGTCTTCGTCGGCCCTGTCGCCCACGTGGACGCGCCATTTTAATCAAGCGCTCATGAACAGACGCTCGCTATGGCGCGACATAAATCATGACTTGCACATATGGGGTGCTCCACGCAGTCAATAATTTGTGTGTTGGAAACTGATGTTGCAAAGCCTTTTTTGGCGCGCCACGCAACCACACACACATATATATATATATAATATATATATTATATATATATATATATATATATATGTATGTCCGCATGTATGTATTAATGTATATATATATGTGTATATATAGGTATGCAAATAGAGAGAGAGAGAGAGAGAGAGAGAGAGAGAGAGATAATATTCCTGCATGCGTGCGCGACGACGCGCGCGTGTGCACTTCGTCCAATTTGTTGCTACATATTCTCGCGACGGCACGCGAGCAAAGGCGTTCGAACAATTTCGACATGCGCGCGCGAAGCCCGTTTGGTAATCTTTTCTTAAAACTTTGAAGCACGTATGTTTTTTGGTGTAAGGAATTCGCAAGATCGCGCGAGTGCATTTTTTGGATTAAACATCCCCGTTGCGAAATGAACTGTTTTATCACGTTTTTTTGGGACTCGATTTTGACATTGTTTCGAATCCGCATTTTTTTATTATATATATATATTATTATTATGATTATTTTTTTATTAGGATTTCAGCATGCGCGCGCGACGGCGCGCGCGTGCACTTCGTGGCGCTTTTTGAAAAGGGGTTCGTGACAACTGCTACTTGTTGATAAAAGAACGTGCGCGCAATTTTTTTTGGCAGAAGACGAAGGGGGGGTCGATGCCGGCTGGGCAGGGGTGGTGCGAATTCAAATCTAGGATGGGCGATGGGGCAGAGTCAAATGTAAATTGCGCCGATAAAGGCGGGTGGTGGTGGTGGTGGTGGATCATAGTTTTGTATATAAAAAAGAAAGTGTTTGTGTGTATATATATATAAATAAGAAAACTAATGTTGACAAGCAAATTCGCAACTTCCATGCTCTCGCACCCCCCCCTCGCCCACATGCAAGTTGGTCCGCTAAATCCATGCGGCGGCGATTGCGATGAATGCTTGGCGTTGGCAGGTGCATCTCTGCGGCCGCGCTAGCTCGCGCGTGCTCGCGGGCGCAGCGGCCGGCCAGTTTGCCGCGACCGACGCGGCCGCGGTGGCGCTGAACGCTGGGCACTTCCCAGCGATCACGTAAGTTCGAGTCGGTGACGTGGGCGGGTGCGTGATTATGGCGACGCCAGCGCCGGTGGACGCAGTTCTGACGATAGCGACGCTGGTGACGATGGTGGCGCTGGCGACGGCAAGGTCACTGGCGGCGCCGATGTTGAACGCGCCCGCCGATAGCGATGACGATGTCCTCGCGTCGGCGATGGAAGTTTCTGAAGGAATTCGACGTGCGCGCGCGGCCGGCGAGCGCGAGTGTCCCGCGTGGTGCGCTTTGACGCGGATCGCGCCGCCCCCCCAGCGCGCGCGCAAGGGCATTCGAATTGGTTCGACAAGTGGCGCCAGAGGCCCGTTTGGCCGAATCTAATGAACATGTTGAATAACGTAAGGTTTGCATAAGAATTCGCAAGAGTGCGAGCGCAAGCTTTCTCTGAAACTGGATGATTCAAAAACAAGTAATTTACATGTTTTCGGGGCACTCGTTTTCGAAACATGTTTGCGACACCTGGGAGTTTTCGAATGATTTCGGCACGCGCGCGCGACGACGCGCGCGCGTGCGCATCGTCCTGTTTGTTTGAAAGGGATCTCGCGACAGCGCGCGCGCGGGCGCTCGAGCCATTTCGGCATGCACTTGCGAGAGGCCCGCTTGGTAGCATGTGATGAATATGTTGAACATCCAATGCTGTTTTTGGTGTATATCTATATGTTTTAGAAAATTCTCGTTGCGAAACCACGTGCGTTTTACATGTTTTCGGGGCGCTCGATTTTGCAATCCTTTCGGAACCTGCGGTGTTTGAAGGATGTCGGCATGCGCGCGCGACGACGCGCGCGCGTGCACTTCGTCTCATTTGTTGCGAAAAGGGGTTCCTGAACACGAATGATTTTTGGAAAAACGGGTGCGCGCGCAAATCTTACCAGAGGATGAAGGCGGGGGATGTCAATTTAGCTGGGATGTCATGAACTCATATTTCGGATGGGCGATGGGGGAGAATCATATGTAGAATGCAGCGCGCAAGAAAAAAAAAACATCCTTAATTCCGCGCGGTGGGGGGGGGGGGGGGGGGGGGGGGGGGGGGGGGGGGGGGGGGGGGGGTCCTAATGCTCGTTTAGAATGGGCAAATCATTTGTGTTCGCCATGAGATGTCGTTTCCACAGCTCGCGCAATCACCCCCCGAACCCACCCGCAATTCGGTTTGCAGAGCCCCTGCGGCGGCGATTGCGGTGACTGCTTGGTGCCAGCAGGCGCGTCGTTGCGGCCGCGCTAGCGCGCGGGCTCGCTCGCCGAGCGGCCAGCTAGTTTGGCGCGACCGACGCGGTCGCGGTGGCGCTGACTGCTGGGGACTTCCCAGCGCGTCTTGCAGGCCGCGCTGACGCGCGGGCACTCCAGTGCGAGTCGGCGGCGCGGGCGGGCGCGGTAGCATGGCGACGTCGGCGGCCGCGATGATGATAGTGGCGTCGCTGGTGGCGATGATGGCGATGGCGACGGCAAGGCCAATGGCGGCGCAGACGCGGATCACGCCGACGACGATGATGGTGCCCACGTGTCGGCGACGAAGGTTTCAGAAAGATTTCGGCCTGCGCGCGCGGCCGACGGGCGCGGGCCGCCCGCGTGGCAATCTTTGTCAAGGATCGTGCCCCCCGGCAAGTGCGCAAAGGCGTTCGGATGGTTTCGTCGTGCGCGCGCGAGAGATCCGCTGCGTCATAGCAGTTCTATATACATACATCCATATATACATGTATGTGTGGATATGTATATTTATATATGAATATGTATATGCATATATATATATGTCTATAAATTGTATATATTTGTGTTGGACATCGATCTTGACGTCCTTGCAACAACCCGAGGTTGTTGAGTCATTTTGGCAGGCGCGCGCGACGACGCGCGCGCGTCGACCTCGCGGCGAATCTCTGAATGTTTGGTTAGCGAGTGTGCGCAGTTAATATTCTTTGACGAAGATGAGGGGGGGGGGGGGGTCAATGCGGGCGCTCGCCCCCTGGGGTGGTATAAACTCATATCTAGAATGGGCGATGGGGCAGAACCGAATGTAATTTCTGCCATCCCAGGGGGGGGCCGCGAAGACCGGGGGGGACGTGGTCGGTCCTTATTTACCTGAGCAAAGAGAACTTATGTGGTGCCATTTACGTTGCGCAATCGATGTTCCCAATGTGCTGCGCTGTGGTGTGACTTACTCGGTGCAACCCATGTGGTGTTCTTGAATTTAACGAACGAGCTGGCGCATCCCATGCTCTTGCAAACATCCCGCCCGCTCGCCCGCAACTTGGTTTGCAAAACCCATGCGGTGGCGATTGCGATGGGTACTTGGCGTTAGCTGGTCCATCTCTGCGGCCGCGCCAACCCAAGCGCGAAACGTCGGCTAGTTTGTCGCGACCGACGCGGCCGCGGTGGCGCTGACCGCTGGGCGCATCCAAGCTGGCACTTCACTGCGAGTCGGCGACTTGGGCGGGCGCGGTATCATGGCAACGTCGACAACGGTAGACGCGATGATGAAAGCAGCGATGCTGGTGACGATGTTGACAACAACGACTGCGCGGCCGGTGCGGGCGCCGATGCTGATCGCGCCGTCGACGATGACGGCGTCCTCGCGTCGGTGATGAGGGTTCCGGAAAGTGTTCGACACGCGCGCGCGGCGGGCGCGCGAGTGGCCCGCGTGGTTTCATTTGACGCGGATCGCGCCCCCCTTCCCCCCCAGCACGCGCGCAAGTGCGTGATAATGATGTTGGCATGCGGCGCCAGACGCCCGCTCGGCAGACTTCCATGGGCACGTCGAAAAAGAAAACCCGCAGTTCTCTTCAGAATCCGCAAGACGCGAGAGAGCCCTATTTTGAAAACAGATGTTGCGAAGCCAGGTGCTTTTGAATGTTTTTTTCAGACGCTCGGTTTTGAACTCTTTGCGAAACCGCTAGTTTTTTTGACGGATTCCAGCGCGCGCGCCCGACGACGCGCGCGCATGCACTTCGTCTATTTTGTGTGAATGATTCTCGCGACGACGCGCGCGCGAGGGCTTTCGAGCGATTTTGCCGTGCGCGCGTGCGAAGCTCGTTTGGTGGCGTTTTATGGAAATGTGGAAAAACGATTTTTTCTAAACGTGCGCATTTTTTTGGGAAAGCTCGCGTGGCGGAACCATGTGTATTGTTGCATGTTTCTTGGGCACTCGATTCTGCAATCCGAGTGAAACCGAGAGTTTTTGAAGGGTCCCGGCATGTGCACGCGACGACGCGCGCGTGTCCACTTCGTTTCATTTTTAGCGAAAGGGTTTTTGAAAACTCAAGATTTGTGATGCACGAATGCGCGCGAAGGAAGAGTGCAGAGGATGACGGGGGGGTCGATGCTGGCCTGGCTGGGGTGGCATGACTTCGTGCGTAGGATGGGCGATTGGGGCAGATTCAGATGCAAATTGGAATGCGAAAATATGTCCTTGATCCCGGGGGGGGGGGCGGTAGAGTCTATTTTTGGTTTGAAGAAAGGTGAATGCATTTCTGTTCGCAATGAGTTGTCCACTCCACCGCTCGCGCAGACGTCCCGCCCGCCCACCCGCAACGTGGTTTGCAAAACCCATGCGGCGGCGATTGCGACGAGCGCGTGGCGTCGGCTGGCGCATCGCTGCGGCCGCCCTAGCGCGCGCGGGCTCGCGAGCCGAGCGGCCGACTAGTCTGGCGCGACCGACGCGGCCGCGGTGGCGCTAACCGCAGGGGGCGCCCCAACGCGTCTCGCAGGCTGCGCCGACGCGCGGGCGTTGCGGCGCGAATCGGTGGCGCGGGCGGGCGAGTCGTCAGAATTAGCAATGGCCCCGCGTACTGTTTTGGAGCAGTCAGGCAACATAACCATGTGCTTTTTCGCATGCATGTTTTCGGGGAGCTCGCTCTTAGGAGCCGGGCGAAATCTGCGGCATTGGGGAGATTCCAGCATGCGGGCGCGACGCCGCGCGCGTGTGAAATTTGTCATGTGCGTTGCAAGGGATGCGTGAAAACTGATGGTTTGTCTTAATGAGTGCGCGCGCGTAGAATACTTTGATGGGCGAGGAGGGGGCAGATGCGAGCACTCCCTGGGGAGGTATGAATTAAGTTCTAGCACGGGCAACGGGGCAAAACCAAATGTAATTTGCACGCTCCGCAGGGGGGCCGCGAAGACCGGGGGGGCGTGGTAGATGAGTTTTAATAGGGCATGCAGAATCTACGTGGTGCCATTTATATGGTGCAATCTATGTGGCATGAGCAGCGTGCTGCGATGCATGTGGTCTGAGCTACGTGGTGCAATATTTGTGGTGCGCATCATAATTTTCGCAATGAGCTGTTACCGCCCCTGCGCGGGCAACCGCCCCGCCCGCCCGCGCGCGACTTGGCTTGCGAAGCCCATGAAGTGATGATTGCGATGACTGCTCGGCGCTGGCTTGCGCGTCGCTGCGGCCGCGCTAGCGCGCAGGCTCGCGCGCGGAGCGCCCGGTTAGTCTGTCGCGACCGACGTGGTTGCGGTGGCGCTGGCCGCCGGGGGCTTCCCGCCGCGTCTGGCCGGGCGCGCTCGCGCGAATCGGCGACTCGGGCCGGCGCCGTATCATGGCAACGTCGACGACGACAGGCGCGCAGATGATAGGGGATGCTGGCACCGATGATGGCGATGACGACGGCAAGGCCAATGACGGCGCCGATGCTGATTGCGCCGATGAAGGTGATGGTGTCCACGTGTCATTGATGGCGTTTTCAAGGGTTTCGACGTGCGCGCGCGGCCGACGAGAGCGAGTGGCCCGCGTGGAACTATTTGGCAGGCACCGTGCCCCCCCCACCCCGCCGCCCAGGCGTTCGCATTTCTTCGACAGGCGCGGGCGAGAGGGGCGTCTAGTCGAATTCAATGAACACGTTGAAGAACCTACTGCTCTCTTAAAACATCGCGAGAACGCGAGAGCAATATTTTGTAAGAACTCATGTCGGGGCACTCGATTTTGAATTCCATGCGGAACTTATTTCTTTGGCGGATTTCGGCACGCGCGCGCGACAACGCCCGCGCGTGCGTGACTCCGTCGGCAGCGCGCGCGCAAGGGCGCTGGAATGATTTCGACATGCGCACGCGCGAGTCGCGTTTGGACGCATTCGCTTGATGAAGATGTTGAGAAATCTACCGTGGCCGCGCTTCGCGCGCAGGGGGCCTTCCGGCGCGTCTCATGGTCCGGCCGCGCTGACGCGCGGGCGTGCTAGTGCGGGTCGGCGACTCGGGCGGGCGCCGCGTCGTGGCAGCGGCGACAACGACAGACGCGCTGATAGAACTAGCGATGCTGGTGGCGGTGGTGAAGATGACGACAGCCAGGCCGATGACGGCGCCTATGCTGGTCGCGCTGAAGACGACGATGGTTTTTCACGTGTCGGTGATGGAGGTTCCGGAAGAGCTTCGACATGAGCGCGCGGCCGACGGGTGCGAGTGGCACGCGTGAAGTGATTTGACGGGGTTCGTGCCCCACAGCAAGAGCACGAGGGCTGTCGACTGACTCTGCCACGCGCGCGCGTGCGAGAGGCCCGCTTGGTCGCAATTGATGGCGATGTTGAAGAACCGAATTCGTTGTCGCCAGAATTCGCCAGAGCGCGCGCTGATTGTTTTTTTTTTTTGTTTGAAAAAAGGTTGTGCAGTCACTGACTGGTTTTGCATGTGTTACCTGGTACTTCGATCTTGAGATTCAGACAAAGCGCGCGGCTCTGACGAATGTCGGTATGAGCGTGCGACGACGCGCGCGTGTCGACTTTGTCACATCTCTGGTGCGGGATTGTTGAAAACCCATATCCTCCATAAACGCATGCGCGCGCATCATATCGTTCGTTCTGAGTGAGGTGGTGGGTGGTGGTTGTGGTTGTGGTGGTGGTGGTGGGGGGGTCGATGCTGGGCCTCCCATGGGATGGTACGTATTCATCGGTAGAACGAATGATGGGGCAGAGTCGTAGACAAAACGTACTATGCCAAGGAGGGTCGATGAACCCAGGAGGCGGTGGTGGTGGTAGATCTTAACTTGTCTGTGGAGAGGAACAAATGTGGTACACTCTTTGTTGATTTTCACACATGAGTTGGTAATTTCCATGCTCGCGCAATCATCCCGCCTGCCCGCCCGCCACTTGGTCCGCGAAGCCCATGCGGCGGCGATTGCGATGAGTGCTTGAAGTTGGCATCTCTGCGGCCGCGCTAGCCCGCGCATGTTCGCGCGCGCAGCGGCCAGCTAGTCTGGCGCGACCGACGTGGCCGCGGTGACGCTGGCCGCTGGGCATTGCCCGGCGGGCGCTCCAGTGCAAGTCGGTGACTTAGGCGGGCGCAGTATCATGGCGGCGCCGGCAACGGTGGGCGCGGCGACGGGGGCGGCGATGGCGTCGGCAAGGTCAACGACGGCGCCGACGTTGATTACCCTGCCGATAACGATGGCGACGTCCTCGCGTCGGCCATGGAAGTTTCGGAAAGAGTTCGACGCGCGCGCGCGGCCGACGCGCGCGAGTGGCCCGCGTGGAATTATTCGACGCGGATCGCGCCCCCTCCCCCCCAAAGCGCGCGCGCAGGGGCGTTCGAATGAGTTCGACACGCGGCGCGAGAGGCCCGCCTGTCACAAGCCTGATGAACATGTTGGGGAACCGATGCTTTTCCTTCGAGTCCGCGCGAGCGCGAGCGCGGGTTTTTTCCCGGCGCAGATCTTGCACAACCGTGTTTCTTATGAGTCGAATCTGTTTTCGGGGTGCTCGATTTTGACGTCCTTGCGAGACCTGAGGTTTTGGTGGATCTCGGCGCGCGCGCGTGACGCCGCGCGCGCGCTTCGCCCAATTTGTTGCGGCAGATTCTTGCGACAGCGGCGCGCGCGCGAGGGCGTGCGGGCGATTTCGACGCGCGCGCGAGAAGTCAGTTTCATGCCACTGGTGAACAAACCGCATGGCTCCCTTAGGAACTCGCAAAAGCGCGGGCGCACATTTCGCGGGTAATTCTCAATTCAAAACCATATTTTTCTGATGCTTTCGTGACTTTCGATTTTGCAATCCGCGACGCCTGAAAATTCTGAAAGAAAAGATTTCGGCGCGCGCGACGACGCGCGCGCGCTTCGCGCAGTTTTTTTTTTTTTTTTTTTTTTTTTTTTTTTTTTTTTTTTTTTTTTTTTATATATTATATATATATATATAAATCTTTCTTTCTGTCTTTCTTATTCTCTGTTTCTTTTTTAACTTCTTTTTTGTGGGGCAAGGGATTCTCGAGCACCTGTGATTTGATCGGCGAGAGCGCGCGCATTTTTTCCAAGAGATGGCGGGGGGGGGGGTCGATGCCGGCCTGGCCGGGTTGGCGCGCGTTCATATTCAGGATGGGCGAGTGGTCAGGGTCATATGTGAATTCGCAAGCGAAGCCGACGACCTGTAAGTCCGGGGGGTGGTGGCGGTAGCGAGATCTAAGATCTGCTACGAAAGAAAATGAATGAGGAAGATCTTGGCACAGTCAACTCCACCGCTCGCGCAATCTCCCCGCCTGCCCGCCCGCCGCTTGCTTTGCAAAACCCATGCGGCGGCAATTGCGATGAGTGCTCGGCGTTGGCTGGTGCATCTCTGCGGCCGCGCTAATCCGCGCAGGCTCGCGCGCGGAGCTGCCGGCTGGGTTGGCGCGACCGACGCGGCCGCGGTGGCGCTGACGCCGGGCGTTTCCCAGCGGGCGCGTCTGTGCGAGTCGGCGACCTGGGCGGGCGCGGTATCGTGGCGACGCCGACGACGGTGGGCGCGATAATGGTCGCGGCGACGGCGACGATGGCGGCGGCCGGGCTAGTGGCGGCGCCGGTGCTGATCGCGCCGATGACGATGGCGATGTTTTGGCGTCGGCGATGAAGGTCGCGGGGGAAATTCGGCGCGTGCGAGCGGCCGGCGCGAGCGAGTGGTCCGCGCGGTATTCTTTGACAGGGGTCGTGCCCACTCGGCGCGCGCGCGCCGAAGGCGTTCTAAAGATTTCGACATGCGGCGCGAGAGACCAATTAGGTAGAATTTGATGAACATGTCGGAAAACCGTTTTTTGGGTGCAGTGAATTCGCAAGAGCTCGCGCGCGTGCTGTTTTGAAAACTGACGTTGCAAAACAGTTTGTGTAATAATATGTTTTTTGGGCACTCGGCGTTGCAATCTTTACGACGCCCTAAGATTTTTAAGATAGAAGCAACAACATTTCGGCATGCGCGCGACGACGCGAGCGCGTGCATTTTTTGTGGCGAGGGATGCTTGCGACAGCACGCGCGCAAAGGGCGTTCAAACGATTTCGGCTTGCGCGCGGGAGATGCACGTTTAACATAATTTGACGGAGTGGTTGAACACCCATGGTTTCTCTTAAGCAGTCGCAAGAGCGTGAGCGCTTCACTATCTGTTTATATATACACGCACGCTAGAGCCATCGCGCGCTTCGCGCGTGCCCCTTGAGACACCGCACGAAGACAATATCTTGCGCGCGAGTAAAGCATGCCTCGTCAAAACGTGCCTGGACCTGGTCGTAGAACTGGCCGAGCAACGCGACGACGACAAGAAGCTCCGCGAGTACCATTCAGCTGGGCTCACCTCCCGCCATTGCCCAAGGCGGCGGCGGAGACAGCAATAATGACAGAATGATGGACGACCCCCCCGCCAGCGCCCACGACATCACGGGAACTTCCCTGGCACGGAGCGAGAGCGACGCGTCCATCCTAACCATGGTGTGCGACGCCTTCGCTCAGGCCCTCGGCGGCGAGATGATCCATGTCCCGCCGCGCCCTTCTCGTCGATGGTGCGAGCACGTCGTGTGCCAGGCCACTGAGCGCGCGGAGCAGGCCACCTCGTCCCACCCATTCAGGACCCCCGTGAAGCAACCCGAAATCTCGCGCGATGTGTGGGTCCGCAACGACATGGCCATGGAGCACATCGGGTACTTAGCAGGCCCCAGCCCGCCAGGAGTACGGGGCCGCCCCTCTTTCCTCCTCCCTCCCTCCTTCCCTCTCCCTCCCTCCCTCCCTCCCTTTTCCCCTTCCCTCTCTTATTTGGGTTGGTTGTGCTCTCCCCCTTCTTCCCCCTCCCCCTCCTGAAGGATGGTCCCCTCCTCCCCGGCATGGGGGCCCCCGCTCGGGGGTCGCTGCCGCAGAGGAGCATGGCAGTCTGAAGTGCCTCTCTTCCTCCTCCTCCTCCTCCTCCTCCTCCTCCTCCTCCTCCTCCTCCTCCTCCTCCTCCTCCTCCTCCTCCTCCTCCTCCTCCTCCTCCTCCTCCTCCTCTCCCGCGCGCGGGCCCCCTGGCAGGCCGAGCCCGCACCTTCTCGCTCGAGACATCCTCGCAAAGTCGACCCCCAATGCGCGAGTAGGTCAGGCCCCATTGCGCCCCCAGGGACCATTTCTGGGGCGCTCGCTGGGCGTGTACTAGCAGGGCTCTCGCTCGAGACGTCCTCGCAAAGTCGACCCCTAGCGCGCGAATAATATGGTGAGGCCCCATCGCGCCCCCAGGGGCCATTTCCGGGGCGCGCACCGGGCGTGTGGGCTCTTGCTCGAGACGTCCTCGCAAAGTCGACCCCCAGCGCGCGAGTAGGCCAGGCCCCGTTGCGCCCCCAGGGACCATCTCCAGGGCGCGCGCTGGGCGTGTGCTGGCAGGGCTCTCGCTCGAGACATCCTCGCAAAGTCGATCCCCTGCTGCCCGAGTAGGTCAGGCCCCACCGCGGCCACAGGGACCATTTCCAGTGCGCGCGCCCGGCGCGTCCCAGCAGGGTTACTCACTCTCCTGATTCTCGCTCTCCTCACCCTCATCCCCCTGCCTCGCGATCCTGATCCTCACCCTGCTCATGCTCATTCTCATTTCCTGATCCTCGCTCTTCTCGTGATGCTCACTCTGCCAATTCTCACTCTGCTGATTCTCCCTCTCCTGCTCTACACTCGCCCGATCCTCACCCTGCTGATCTTCATTCTCCTCATCCTCGCTCTCCTGACCCTCATTCTCCACGTCCTCACTTTCCTGCTACATTCTCGCCTGATCCTCGCCCGCGTGACCCTCGCTCTCCGGATCCCCCCCTAACGAGCCTCGCCCTCCAAATCCTCACGTTCATTCTCCTCTCGATCATTCTCCTCTCGCCCAGAAGCTCACGCTCCTTCTTCTATATACAGGAACTCCCGATCAACCGCAGAGCGGTCGGCTACTACTTGATCTTAATGGTCAACATATTAATATGATGTAAAGCCTTGTTGCGAAACCATACGCACACACACGCATATATATATATATATGCATACATATAAACATAAACGCACACATCTACTTACTACCATCGCGCGCGCTCCTCCGCGCTCAGGTTCTAGCAGGCACCAGGCCTTGACGAGCTCACTGCTCCGCTGAAGTAGTGGACCAGGTATGGTTTGAACGGGAAGTGAAGAAGTGTCGCTAACGCTGAACGCATCATGGGCAGTGAGAACTCCATGCATGTCAATTCGCATTCTTGAAGGCTTTCGGGGGAGATGGTTGCGTAGGGGGGCGGAGGCCTGATGAATCGGGTTCCCAGAAGGCTATCTGGGAACATGGGTTATTGGGGGCGTCTTGGGGAGCCTGTTAGGGTGTGCCTTCGTCGTCGTCGTCGTCGTCGTAATGTCGTCGTCGCCTCTTGGGGCGCGCCGTCGTCGTCGTCGTCGTCGTCGTCGTCGTCGTCGTCGTCGTCGTCGTCGTCGTCGTCGTCCTCGTCCTCGTCCTCGTCTTCGTCGTTTCCTCGTCTTCGTCGTCGTCGGTTCAAGAGGGCACTTGGGGCAACTTTGTGCGAAACGATCCGCGGAAGGCCGCGAGAAGGGGATCAATCATGTTCCTGGTCAACTTTCCAGACAACTCTCCGGTAGCGTGATGGTGCTTCGGAGTCTCCGGAGACTCTCGGACCCATGATGATGAACCATGTCCCCGGAAGGCTCTCTGGGGACATGATTTGTTGGGGTGTGTGGGGGGCCTCTTGGGCGTTCCCTGGGGGCCCCATTAGAGGCCTCTTAGGGGCTTCCTGGGGGCCTCTTGGGCGCCTCACGGGGCTTCGTGGGAGCCTTTTGGTGGCCTCCGGGGGCCTACTGGGGGCCTCTAGGGCCAGAGACCTCCAAATATCGGTTCGCGGTCCCCCTCTGGGCCCCTCCTTGGGGCACACTTGGGTTATCTGGGGGCCTCATAGGCCGTCTTGGGGCCTTCTTCGGGGCCTTGTGGGCCGTCTTGCAACGATATGAAGGGCCTCCGAGGCCGTGAGGGAGCGCTGGGAAGCTGGAAAAACGAGAACGCCCAAATCCTTCAAAAACCATCGGAACATGAGTGAATTTCGCCTCCCAGGGCCCTCTTGGGGAGCCTCTCGAGTCCGTCCTGGAGCGTGTTGGAGTTCTCGTCGGCCGTCTTGAGAGCATCTTGGGAGTTTTCGGGGCCTCTTGGAACCGTCTTGGGCCCTCTTGGGACCCCCTTAGCCTGTTGTGGCCTGTTTCAGGGCGGGTCCGGGCCGTCGCGGGAGCTCTGGGACCCCCCAGAACCTCCGAGGGGCGCCTCTGGAGGGTACAAGCAGCGGCCTGGCGCCCCCCCCCAGCCTATTCCGATACATATATATATATATATATATATGTGTATAGACATATATGTATATGTGTATATATATATATATATACACACACGGGCCTGGCCCGGGGGGGTCCCCGTTCAAACCGGCGCCGAAGACGCAATTTGAAGACGCTATTCCCTCAAGGAGCTGCGGTGACGCCTCTATTCCGCTGACGCCTGGTGAAGCTCGTGACGCCTCTATTCGGCTGGAAGCCTCTACTCTGTTGACGCCCATTGAAGCTCGTGAAGCCTCTATTCGGCCTGAAGCTTGTATCCGGCGCGTGACGCGTCTATTCGGCCTACGAATTGCGACGCACTGGTGGGGTGGCGACCCTAGACGCGCCTATTCGGCCTGAAGCTTCTATTCCCCTGACGCCCGGTGAAGCTCGTGAAGCCTCTATTCGGCCTGAAGCCTCTGTTCCCCTGACGTTCATTGAAGCTCGTGAAGCCTCTATTCGGCCTGAAGCCTATTCCCCTGGCGCCCGGTGAAGCTCGTGAAGACTCTATTCGGCCTGAAGCCCTTATTCCCCTGACCTTCATTGAAGCTCGTGAAACCTCTATTCGGCCGGAAGCCTATTCCCTTGGCGCCCGGTGAAGCTCGTGAAGCCTCTATTCGGCCTGAAGCCTTTATTCCCCTAGCGCCCATTGAAGCTCGTGAAGCCTCTATTCGGCCTGAAGCCTCTATTCCCATGGCGCCCGGTGAAGCTCGTGAAACCTCTATTCGGCCTGAAGCCTCTATTCCCCTGGCGCCAGGTGAAGCTCGTGAAACCTCTATTCGGCCTGAAGCTTCTATTCCCTTGACGCCCGGCGAAGCTCGTGAAGCCTCTAGTCGGCCTGAAACCTCTATTCCCGTGGCACCCGTTGAAGCTCGTGAAGCCTCTATTCGGCCTGAAGCCTCTTTTCCCCTGACGCCCCGTGAAGCTCGTGAAGCCTCTATTCGGCCTGAAGCCTCGATTCCTCTGACGCCCAGTGAAGCTCGTGACGCCTCGCAGGGTTCGTGCCCCAGGGGAAGGCAAATCTGCAAGCAAATACGTAAAATGCGAAAGATTCGTGCCCCTGGACAGGGATCGAGCCCCAGGAGAGGGCCAGTCACGCTAAGAATTCGTCTCCCATGATACTGCCACTCTATCAGCACCCACGTGAAGCACGGAAGATTCGCGCCCTAGGAGAGGGTCAATCTATAGGCACATACGTAAACACACTAAGAGGACTCGTGTTCCAAGGGAAGGCCGATCTGTTGGCACATACGTTAAACACAAAAAATCGTGCCCCAGGGGAAGGCCAATCTATATGCACACAAGTAGGACACGAAGGATTCGTGCTCCAGGAGAGGGCGACTCTATAGGCACATACGTAAAGCACGAAGGGTTCGTGCCCCAGCAGAGGGCACATCCATAGGCGCAAGCGTAAAACACGCAGGGTTCGTGCCCCAGAGGAGGGCACATCTGTAAGCAAATATATAAAACACAAAAAATTCGTGCTCCTGGAAAGGGCCAATCTAGAGGCATACGCGTGAACACACAAAGGACTCGTGCCCCAGGAGAAGGCCAACCTATACGCACATGTGTAAAACACAAAAGGATTCGCGCCCCCCAAACAGGCAAATCTCTAGGCATCACGTAACACGATAATGATTCGCGCCCCATGATACGGCCAACATACACACATACATATATGTATGTATGTATGTATGTATGCATGCATGCATGCGTGTATGCATGCATGCATGCATGCATGCATGCATGTATGTATGTATGTATGTTTGTAAGTAGGTATGCATGTATGTATGTATGTATGTTTGTTTGTTTGTATGTATGTATGTATGTATGTATGTGTGTGTATGTATGTACGTATGCCTATATATATGTATGTGTATATATAGATATGTATGTATGTATGTGTGTATGTGTGTATGTGTGTATGCATGTATGTATGTATGTATGTATGTATGTATGTATGTATGTATGTATGTATGTATGTATGTGTATATATATATATATAATCACACACGTAAGACACTAAACATTCGTGCCCAAATAGTAGGTCAATCTATAGGCACATACGTGAAACACAATGAATTCGTGCCCCAAGAAATTACGCTACCGAGGAACCCCACATACTTGATTTAAGTCTTATGTGTTTGCCTGCCGCGGAACTGCTACGCCTGCCGCGCTTTGCGAGCGTGCGGCCCGTTGTGCACCCCCCCTGGTGCCGAGGAAATGCTACGCCTGCCGCGCTTTGCGAGCGTGCGACGGATAGAGACCGCACCCCCTGCGCACCCCCCCTGGTGTCGAGGAAATGCTACGCTTGCCGCGCTTTGCGAGCGTGCGACGGATAGAGACCGCACCCCCTGCGCCACCCCCCTGGTGTGGAGGAAATGCTACGCCTGCCGCGCGTTGCGACCGTGCGACGGATAGAGACCGCACCCCCTGCGCACCCCCCCCTGGTGTGGAGGAAATGCCACGCCTGCCGCGCTGTGCGAGCGTGCGACGGATACAGACCGCACCAGCTGCGCACCCCCTCTCGTGTCGATGAACTACCACGCCTGCCGCGCTTTGCGAGCGTGCGACGGATAGAGGCCGCACCCCCTGCGCACCCCCCCTGGTGTGGAGGAAATGCCACGCCTACCGCGCTGTGCGAGCGTGCGACGGATACACACCGCACCAACTGCACACCCCCTCTCGTGCCGATGAACTACCACGCCTGCCGCGCTTTGCGAGCGTGCGACGGATAGAGACCGCACCCCCAGCGCACCCCCTCTCGTGTCGAGGAAATGCCACGCCTGCCGCGCTTTGCGAGCGTGCGCCGGATACAGACCGCACCAACTGCGCACCCCCTCAGGTGTCGAGGAAATGCCACGCCTGCCGCGCTTTGCGAGCGTGCGACGGATAGAGGCCGCACCCCCTGCGCACCCCCTGGTGTCGAGGAAATGTCACGCCTGCCGCGCTTTGCGGGCGTGCGACAGATAGAGACCGCCCCCCCTGCGCCCCTCCTTGGTGTCGAAGGAATGCCACGCCTGCCGTGATTTGCAAACGTGCGACGGATAGAGACCGCACCCCCAGCGCACCCCCTCTCGTGTCGATGCACTACCACGCCTGCCGCGCTTTGCGAGCGTGCGACGGATAGAGACCGCACCCCCTGCGCCCGCCCCTGGTGTCGAGGAAATGCCACGCCTGCCGCGCTTTGGGAGCGTGCGACGGATACAGACCGCACCCCCTGCGCACCCCCCAGGTGTCGAGGAAATGTCACGCCTGCCGCGCTTTGCGGGCGTGCGACGGATAGAGACCGCACCCCCTGCGCACCCCCCTGGTGTCGAGGAAATGCCACGCCTGCCGCGCTTTGCGAGCGTGCGACGGATAGAGACCGCACTGAGAGACCACCCCCTGCGCACCCCCTGTGGTGTGTGTGTGTGTGCTGTGCTGTGCTGTGCTGTGCTGTGCTGTGCTGTGCTGTGCTGTGCTGTGTGCGCTGCGCTGTGATGTGCTGTGCTGTGCTGTGCTGTGCTGCGCTGCGCTGCGCTGCGCTGCGCTGCGCTGTGCTGTGTGCGTGAGGAGGAGGGGGGGAGGAGGAGGAGGAGGGGAGGAGGGCGGGTGTGGGTGAGACGCGGGTGCGGCGCGGGTGGGAAGAAAACCAGAACCCCACGAAGCATGTGGGGAAAAACCAATCTATTGGCACGTACGTTTAGCACAAAGGATTCGCGCCCCAGGAGAAGGCCAAGACAGCTCCAGGAGGCACCGGGAGGGGCCAAGACAGCACCAGAAGGCACCAGGAGGCCCCAGGAAGCCCCGGGGAGTCCCGGGAGGCCCCAGGAAGCTCCAGGAGACTCCAGAAAGCCCCAGAAAGCCGCAGGAAGCTCCAGGAGGCCCCAAGAAACCTCAGGAGGCCCCAGGAAACCCCAGGAGACGACCAATCTATAGGCACATACATTGAACACAAAGGATTGTGAAGCCACCCGGACCGCGCAGCACCAGTGACACGCTTCCAACGGATCCATCCTGCGGGCTCCTGGGGCATTCCGCCTCAAGAAGGTCCCGGGTGGCCTCGAGAAACACCCACGAAGCCCCATGAGGCCCCCAAGAAGACCAAATGAGGCCCTAAGAGGCGCCAAAACGGCCCCCCAGGAGGCTTCAAAACTGCATCCAAGAGCCCGACGAGAAACCTGTTTCTCGTCGGCCGCCCCCGCCTCCGCCGGCCGCCGCCGCCCGATAGGGCTGGGTTGCGGGTTCAAGGCCTCCTGGATGTTCGTTTGGGGGTCTCTTGGGAGGTTTCTCGTCAGGCTTTTGGAAGCTGTTTTTAAGCCTCCTGAGGGGCCGTTTTGGGGCCTCTTAAGATTCGTTTTTAATCAACTTGGGGAGGGGTCTTGTCTAGCAGAAGGTGCCGCACAGCAGGTGGGGCACGCCTAGCACCAATGATTATGTTTAATCAGCTTTGGAAGGGCTCTTGCCTATCAGAGGGTGCCGCACAGCACATGGGCATGTCTAGCACCAAGGATTCTTTTCTAATCAGCTTGGCGAGGGGTCTTGCCTAGCATAGGGTGCCGCACAGCAAAAGGCATGTCTAACACCAGGGATTATGTTTAAACTAAACTGGGAAAGGGTCTTGCCCAGCAGAAGGTGCCGCGCAGCACAGGGGCTCAACTTGGAGAGGATGCCGCACAGCAAAGGGGCACGCCTAGCACCAAGGATTCTTTCTTCATCAACTTCGGGAGGGGTCTTGCCTAGCAGAAGGTGCCGCGCAAAAGATGGGGCACGCCTAGCACCAATTATTCTTTTTAAATCAATTTGGGGAGGGCTCTTGCCTATCAGAGGGTGCCGCACAGCAAAGGGGCATGTCCAGCACCAACTATTCTTTTTTAATCAACTTGGCGAGGGGTCTTGCCTAGCAAAGGTGCCGCACAGCAGATGGGCATGTCTAGCACCAGGGATTCGTTTGACATTACCTTGGGCAGGGGTCTTGCCCAGCAGAAGGTGCCGCACAGCAAAGGGGCTCACCTTGGAGAGGGTGCCGCACAGCAAAGGGGCACATCTAGCACCAAGGATTCTTTTTTAATCAACTTGGGGAAGGGTCTTGCCTAGCAGAAGGTGCCGCACAGCAGGTGGGGCACGCCTAGCACCAAGGATTCAGTTTAAATCAACTTGGGGAGAGCCATTACCTAACAAAGGGTGCCACACAACAGATGGGGCACGTCCAGCACCAACTATTCTTTTTTAATTAATTTGGGGAGGGGTCTTGCCTAGCAGAAGGTTCCGTTCAGCAGACGGGGCACGTCTAGCACCAAGGGTGTCTGTTTTAATCAACTTGGGGAGGGGTGTTGCCTAGCAGAAGGTGCCGCACAGCAGGTGGGGCAGGCCTAGCGCCACTGACTCTTGTTTGATCAACTTACGGAGGGCCATTGCCCAACAAAGGGTGCCACACAGCAAATGGGGCACGTCTAGCACCAATGATCCTTGTTTCATCAACTTGGGGAGGGTTCTTGCCTAGCAGAAGGTGCCGCACAGCAGGTGGGGCACGCCTAGCACCAATGATTCTTTTTTAATCAACTTGGGGAGAAGGGTGCCACACAGCAGATGGGGCACGTTTAGCACCAGGGGTTCTTGTTTAATCAACTCGGGGAGGGGTCTTGTCTAGCAGAAGGTGCCGCACAGCAGGTGGGCACGCCTAGCACCAATGACTCCCTTTTGATGAACTTGGGGAGGGTTCTTGCCTATCAGAGGGTGCCGCACAGCATGTCCAGCACCAAATATACTTTTTAACCAACTTGGCGAGGGGTCTTGCCTCGCAAAGGCGCCGCACAGCAAAAGGGCATGTTTAGCACCAGGGATTCGTTTGACATTACCTTGGGCAGGGGTCTTGCCCAGCAGAAGGTGCCGCACAGCAAAGGGGCTCACCTTGGAGAGGGTGCCGCACAGCAAAGCGGCACGTCTAGCACCACGGATTCTGTTTTTTAATCAACTTGGGGAAGGGCCTTGTCTAGCAGAAGGTGCCGCACAACAGATGGGGCACGCCTAGCACCACGGATTCTTTTTAAAATCAACTTGGGGAGGGCCATTGCCCAACAAAGGGTGCCACACAGCAGATGGGGCACGTCTAGCACCAAATATTCTTGTTCAATCAATTTGGGGAGGGATCTTGCCTAGCAGAAGGTTCCGTTCAGCAGATGGGGCACGTCTAGCACCATGGATTTTTGTTTTAAACAACTTGGGGAGGGCTCTTGCCTAGCAAAAGGTGCTAGCACCACGGATTCTTTTTAACATCAACTTGGGGAGGGCCATTGCCCAACAAAGGGTGCCACACAGCAAATGGGGCACGTCTAGCACCACCGATTTTTTCTTCAAATCAACTTGGGGAGGGGTCTTGACTAGCAGAAGGTGCCGCGCAGCAAATGGGGCACGTCTAGGACCAAGGATTCATTTTAAAGCAACTTGGGGAGGGGTCTTGCCTAGCAGAGGGTGTCGCACAGCAGATGGGGCACGCCTAGCACCAAGGATTCTTTTTCAATCAACTAGGGGAGGGTTCTTGCCTATCAGCGGGTGCCGCCCAGCAAAAGGGCATGTCCAGCACCAAGGATTTTTCATTTTCATAAACTTGGGGAGGGGTCTTGCCTAGCAAAGGGCGCCGCGCAGCACATGGGGCACGTCTAACATCACGGGTTTGTTCTATCAACTTGGGGGGAAATCCTGCCTAGCAGAGGGTGCCGCACAGCAGATGGGGCACGTCAAACACCAAGAATTCTTGTTTCATCAACTTGGGGAGGGATCCTCCGGTAGGGGTCTTGCCTACAAGAGGGTGTTGCCCACCAGTTGGGGCATGTCTAGCACCAAGGATTCTAACTTTATTGAACTTGGGGAGGGGTCTTGCCTAGCAGAGGGTGTCGCACAGCAGATGGGGCGCGCGTTGTGTTAGGCACGGCGAGCGTAAAGTAAAATGGCACTTTCAAATGACAATTGGGACGGGAACGCGTTGAATACTGGGCCTGGTGAAGAGAAAGAACATCTACACAGGGAATAGCGTCTTCATCTGGAATAGCGTCTTCACAAAGAACAGCGTCTTCACCGGGAATACCGTCTGCACCGGGAATAGCGTCTTCACCCGGAATAGCGTCTTCATAAAAAAATAACGTCTTCACCCGGAATAGCGTCTTCACCCGGAATAGCATCTTCACCCAGAATAATAGCGTCTTCGCGTCTTCACCCGGAATAGCGTCTTCACAAATAATAGAACCTTCACCGGGAATAGCGTCTTCACCCGGAATAGCGTCTTCTCAAGGAATCGCGTCTTCACCAAGTATAGCGTCTTCACCGGGAATTAGCGTCTTCCCCCGGAAGAGCGTCTGCACAGGTAATAGCGTCTTCACCCGGAATAGCGTCTTCACAAGGAAAAGCGTCTTCACAGGGAATAGCGCCTTCACCGGCAATAGCGTTTTCACCAGGCAAAGCGTCTTCACCGGGAATAGCGTCTTCACAAGGAACAGAGCCTTCACCGGGAATAGCGTCTTCGCCCGGAATAGCGTCTTCACAAACGTCTTCACCCCGAATAGCGTCTTCGCCCGGAACAGCATCCTCACCGGGAATAGCGTCTTCAGTGGGAGTAGCGTCTTCACCCGGAATAGCGTCTTCACCAAGTATAGCGTCTTCACCCGGAATAGCGTCTTCACTGGGAATAACGTCTTCTCAAGGAATAGCGTCTTCATAGCGTCTTCACCTGGAATAGCGTCTTCACAGGGAATAGCGTCTTCACAGGGAATAGTGTTTTCACAGGGAGTAGCGTCTTCATAAGGGAAGTGCTGTCTGTGTCCGCAAGACGCGTCTTCACAGGGAATAGCGTCTTCACCGGGAACAGCGTCTTCACCGGGAATGGCGTCTTCACCAGCGTCTTCACCCGGAAAAGCGTCTTCACCGGGAATCGCGTCTTCACTGTCTTCACAGGGAATAGCGTTTTCACAAGGAATAGCGTCTTCACGGGGACTTTCGCAAGGAATAGCGTCTTCAAATAGCGTCTTCGGCGATGGCTCGAATTTTGAACCCCAGTTGCCAGGGCAATGTGTGTGTATATATATATATAGATGTATATATTCACACACACACACATATATATGTGTATATGTATATATATATAAGAAAGTAATAACATGGGCAACCTGTTTTCGGGACACTCGATCTAACCTTCCTTACAACACTTGCGTTCTTCTTTTGTTGAAAGATTCCGGCATGCGCGCGCGAGCCGCGCTGTGCACATCGTCTCGTTTTTTTTGTTGCTTTCTTTATCATTTTATTGAAAGGGGTTCTTGAACACGGATGATTTCTGATAGACGAGTGTGCGCCCATAGTTTTATTTTGCAAAGGATGAGGGGGGTCGATAAGAGACTGCCTGCAATAGTACTGTGCAAGCTATACGGCGCACGCAATTCATACGAATCAATGTCAAAAAGTACAACGCGACGCAAATAACACAACGCAAATCAATGTAATGCAGTGCAGCAGTACGCAAATCATTACAACGTACCGCAAATCAATACAAAGCAATGCAAGTCAACACGATGCAAAGCAAGACTTGGCACCGCAATGCAAAGCAATGCAAAGCAACGAGGCGAGCGGCGACAGGCGGCAACAGCAAATACATATCCGCCAAACCGGCACAGAGGCCCAGACGACGGGCGGCGACGAAGAGGCGACGGCGGCCCGCTACATAGCCGCCAGGTCGGCACGCAGGCCCAGACGACGGGCGGCGAAAAAGTGGCGACGAGGCGGCGACGGCGGCTACATAGCCGCCAGACCGGTACGCAGGCCCAAACGACGGGCGGCGACGAAGCGGCGACGGCGGCTAAATAGCCGCTAGGCTGGCACGCAAGCCCAGTTCCTTAGAAAACAAATAAGGACACCTAAATACAAACATTGCTCGGACAATCTATGTTTAAAACATGTTTAATACGTGTATATAAGATATGTAATGTGTGACAAGGTACAAATTCTGAGTTACATAAAAATGGCCACTCCCTACTCGATCCTCGATTTCATTCCGTGGCCCTGCCGCTCCTGTGCCTTGAACTTGTGCAGTTGCCGCATGGCAGAATCCGCCAGGGCATCGAGCATCGCGGTGTCCTTGTGTCCTGCGGTCCCGAAAGCCCACGCGATGTTGGATACCTCCTGGGGCGTCGATTCGCTTGCTTTTCGACGGATCTCTGTGGCCAGAGCCCAGAACAAGCCGCTCGGGTCCTGCTGGAGGGGGGAAGGAGGAAGTAGGGGGGAGGAGGAGCAGAGGAGGGAGGAGCTGGAGGGAGGGAGTCGCCTGCTTGGCAGTCGCAAGCGCCCACGATATGGTCGAGAGAGTGCGTAGCGAGAGTTCCCCGAGCGCGCCGTCGAAGCTCTCGGCCGCTCTGTAGAACAGCTCCCGAGTGACCGCTGGCATGACCTTGTCAGGGGCGACTGCTCGATCGCTGTCCCTCCACCCCCCCCTTTCTTCCTCTGTGCGCGCACACATATTTTGACATGTTGCTGTTTTCCGTGCCCTGGGGAATGATGCAATCCACGTCTCCGGCTATACCTTGGCCAGAGCCGATCAGCGCAACAACCCGTGCGTTCGTTTCAACCCCTCCCTCTTCCCATGTCTGGAAGAGGGAAGGTGGGGAGCGGAGTGGAGCGAGCGTGGGCGTGGGCTCTGGGGCTCGGACCTTGTCCGCCCCTAGCTTCGCAAACGCCCACAACATGGATGACAACTCGATGTGCTTGAACGACCACAAGTTCGCGATCGCCATGCGCGCCAGCAATTGGAGCAGGTCCTTCTCCTGCCAGGGCCACAAAAAAACCTTCCCTGGCTCGGGTGCGCCAGAACGCTCGACCACCCTGGCCTGCGGCTCCTCCCCCTCGTTACCCCCCGTCCCCGGTTCCTGGAGCTGCATCGATGCCAGGGACCAGGCGATGTTACTGATCGCCTGTGTCTGACAATCGCCTGGCGGAAGCGCTTGCAGGCTTGACTGTGCCGCGGCGACCAGCTTCGTCACCTCGGCCGACTGGAGGCTGAGGGTTGGCCCGGGGGCGTCTGGGCCAAGGGCTGGGGCCTGGGGGGAAAGTCTCCACCTTCCACCCGCTGGAGGGGGCCCGCCTGCCCCGAGATCCCCCCCTTGGGGCCACCCCTGGACTTCCAGCCGACGAATCACCGTCGCTGCCGACTCGACACGGACTCTCGGCGAGTCGGCCGCCAGTTTGCCGCACCTGAACATGGACGTGGCGATGTTGACAATGTTCATGCTTGGCAGGTGGGTCTCCACTGTCGCCACGAGGAAGCTCATGCTCCGCGAGTCCGCAGCCTTGATGATCGCGGAGTTTATCTGCGGGTGCGAGAGCACCATCGGGGGCTCGTGGTTCGCGCCTCTGCGATGCTTCGCGCTCGGGCGGTCGGTGGTCTCGAACGCCGCGTAGCCCTCCTGGGGCCAGGCGCCGCGCACCGGCGGACTGCGGAGATCTCGGTGGCTGCGCGCGCCCTGGGGGCCCGAGCCACGAGCCGCGGTGCGTCTCGCTTGCGGCCACTGGAACTGGCCCTGCGGGCCCGCGGCGTCGATGCCCCCGAGTACGCCTCGCGGGTGGGTGCACCTCCCTGGCGGCTGGCAGGGGTCCGGGTAGTGGTTCGCGCCCTGGGAACTCGTGGCCTCGGCGTTTTCGCCGCTGCTCCACGGGTGGGTCAGGCTGCCCTGCGGTCTGCTGACGCCCTCGTAGTCGCGCATGTTGTGGAAACCCTCCTCTTCGAACATGCCACTGTATGCGAACTGACCTGGCGGCCTGTGGGTGTCCCGAGGACCGCATGCGCTCTGAGTGCCCGCAGCCTTGTTGACCATGCGGCCCTGGTGTGGACGCACGGGGTGGCCTGGAGCATCTCTGCGCTCGTGCCGCCCGCACGGCCCTCGGGAGTATACGACATCGATCGTCCCGCGGTGTATCGGTGAGCGCACAGGACTGCCTTTTGGATCGAAAGCGCCATGCTGGCTGCTCACCGTGGAAGCATCGTCCAACTCGGCGCTCTCGCTGTGCGCCCGCGGGTGCGCGAAGTTGCCGGGCGGCCCACCGCCGTGCCCGGCGGGCTGACGATCGAGCATCTTCTCGCGCAGCAGCACGCGCAGCTCGTTCATGGACACGCGCGGCTGCGCGGCCAGCGAGGCGACCATACCTGGCTGCTCGCCAATGCCGACCTGGGGCCTCGTCTGCGCCCCGAGGACCATGGCTGGCTCCTGCGACCACATCCTGCCACGTCCCTGCCGCCGACAAGGCTCGGTGCTGTGCTGCGTGCCAGTCTGCCCCACCCCGCCCGGGACGACGCGGCTCCGCGAATGACGCGAGCTCCGTCGAAGAAAAACCTGAAGAAGGCTTGGGCCCAAATTGCCTGCGGCAGGTTGCCCGTGAGGCCTCACATCGCATGTCGAGGTGCACAGAGCCAGAAACGCAAGCATCGCGCCTCCCTATCCTGGGCGACCCAACTTCGCGCATCGCGCCCCGCGGTGCGCGGTCATCTTCGCGCACTCGCGCCGCCCCGGAGAAGGGCGCCTCTCCGACATTCTCCACTCCGAGCCGTGATGTGCAAAGCGCGGTCATCTTCGCGCCCCCTGTGGCTATACAGCCTAGACAGCGAAGCGCGGTTACCTCTGATCGGTTGCCTTCTCGACCCTGCGGGGGGTGGCCGAGAAGAACTTTGCCCTCAGTCGGGCCAAGATCGACCCGCGGCTGCCTCACAGGGCCCGTCCTGGCCAGCTCTCCGAAGCTGCGTCCAGCCATTGCGACCAGGGCCCCCGCCTCTGCCCCCGAAACAAGCGAGAGTCGGGCCCCCAAACCAGACACACCACCACCACCTCCCTCACCCCCTCCCTCTCCCAGGAGAGAGGAGAGGAAGAGAAGGGCAGAGGAGGGAAGGTGATTGAAGGTGGTGGTGGGTGTGGTGGTGGTGGTGGTGGTGGTGGTGGTGGTGGTGGTGTATACTCGTTGGGCCCGCACGAAGCGAAAACAACCGTCCGTACGTAGGAGGTCAGCGAGTAAGCATGATGCCCGGAACCTCTGCCTCCACGGAGCCTGCGCAAGCGCCATCCTGGCGAGTTTCCCGACCCAGGCCCAGCCGAGAGCGACGAGGGTGCCTTGAGCAGCGCCGCAGCCTACCGCGAGCGTGGCGCGGCTTGTCGTCGCCGCCGCCGCTCGGGTCAACTTTGCGAGCCGAGCCCTACCGTCAGTGGCGAGAGGTGGCCCAGAGAATGCGCCGCCGACCGCGGCAGAAGTATACTGGGGCAAGGCAGGGCCACGAGGCCCCCCCCCCCGGGAGGCCCAAGAGCAAGCCAGAGCACCAGACGGTTTTGAGATCCTGGAGGCCTCAATCGCCCGAGACATCCTCGGAGAACGACCCGAGTTTCAAGACCGTGCGGTGACGCCGAATCCCCACTGGTTCACCACACCAGCCCTCCTCCGAATGCTTCGCTTCGGAGCTACAACTCGGGTCTCTGGCGGCAATTCGGGACGCTCCGTGCACTCCCAGAACGCCCTCGACGAGGCGCAGCTGCCGGAAAGCATTCCGAGGCGAGAGAACCCCCAAGAACGGCGAAAACACACGAAAGCCTACGAAACCGTCCGAGAACCGCGCAGGGACCCCGAACCCCGAATCCCCACTGACTCGCCACACGGTGTGGCTGCCACACCGTCTTTGGGCGCTTCGGACCATCGTGGCAGAGGAGGCCAGGAGCAGGGGAAGTGGTTGCTGGTCAGTGCCAGCCGGCGACCGCGCCCCTCCGATGTCCACGCCCTGCGCGTCGCTCGTCAGGCGCCGCCCGAGCTTGCCCCCGGGCGCTCTGTGCGCCTCCTGGGCATCGGGAGGGTCGAGGCTTCTGGGGGCGGGAGGGCGGAGGGCGAGGATGGCGAGGGGGGCGAGGAGGGCGAGGATGGGGGGAGGGCGAGGGGCGAGGAGTGGCGAGGCAGGAGGGCGAGGCGAGGATCGGATCGACTCGTCAGGAGGAAGCGACATGCGACATGCCTCGCGCAGCGCCGTCTGCAGCCCGGGGGGCCGCAAGGGTGGACCTGCGAGCTTTAAACATTCAGCTCGGGCAATATTTAAATCCCACCCTGCCCGACGGTCAGAAACCACGCAGGCACCAGCTATCCTCCCTGGCCAGGGGCTCAATATTTGAGCCCCCTTGAAGGTAGCGAAGCAATCCCCCTCCCATCAAGCCTCGCTCCAATCCCTCTTTACCGAAGCCGGAGGGAGAGGAGGGAGGAGAGCGAGGAGGAGGGCGGGGAGGGATGCCAACACTGGCAGTGAGGAGGGGAGGAGGAGGAAGAGGAGGAGGAGGAGGAGAAGGAGGAGGAAAATGGTTATGGTGATTCTGATAGTGATGGCGATGGTGATGATGCTGCTGCTGATGATGGTGATGATGATGATGATGATGATGCTGATGGTGATTGCGATGCTGATGATGATGACGAGGAGGGGGAGGAAGAGGGGGAGTATGATGGTTATGGTGAGTGTGATGGTGATTGTGACTTTGATCGTGATGGTGCTGTTGATGGTCATTCTGATGATGAAGCTGACGATGATTCTGCTGCTGATGATGATGATGCTGATGCTGATGAGGAGGAGGAAACGGAGGATGAAGAGGAATGTGGCTATGATGAGTATGCGAGTGATGGTGATGATAATGGTGATGGTGATGGTGATGATGATGCTGATGACGATGGTGCTGATGGTGCTGAGGGTGATTCTGACGACGATGATGCTGATGAGGATGCTGATGATGATGATGGTGCTGATGGTGCTGATCAAGATGCTGATGATGCTGACGATGCTGCTGCTGATGACGATGATGATGATGATGCTGATGGTGCTGATGCTGATGATGGTGATTATGATGATGGTGATGGTGATGGTGGTGGTGCTTCTGATGATGCTGATGCTGCTGCTGATGCTGCTGCTGCTGATGATGATTATGATGACGATGATGATGATGATGATGGTGATGATAATGCTGCTGCTGCTGCTGCTGATGATGATGATGATGATGATGATGATGGTGATGACGATGATGATGATGCTGCTGCTGCTGATGATGATGATGATGATGATGATGATGATGATGATGATGGTGCTGCTGATGCTGATGATGATGACAAGGAGGAGGAGGAGGAGGAGGAGGAGGAGGAGGAGGAGGAGAAGGAGGGGGGGAGGAGGAAGAGAGGAGGAGGAGGAGGAGGAGGAGGAGGAGGAGGACGAGGAGGAGGACGGGGACTGGCTCACCAGGCTCGACAGGACACTCACAGAGTTTGTGGAGGACTTCCTGGGCGACGCCCTCGACGACGACTTGCGGGCGCAATGCTTCCTCCGGTTGACCGACGGGGCCTCGGGCTTGCCTCGGCCGCGCAGGCGGCGGCCGTCGCCTACCTGGGCAGCTGGGCACTAACCCTCCATAGCGAGGGCGCCTGCCTGGATGAGCCCTCCTGGGCGCGGTTCCAGGAGCGCTGCCCCTTGGTGGCCGAGGCCATAGCGAGGGCAGAGGCCCGGCTACAGGCGCAGAGCGGGGGATCTCTCCAGGCCGTCGACTGGACCGGCTGCATGGGCGAACCACTGGAGGGGATGCAGGGGAAGTGGGCGGGCGACCTCCGCAGCAAGGAACGCGAGCGGCTGCTGGCCTCCCTGGGAGCAGACGACAGGGTTGACTTCCGCTCGTCTGGCGGCCCTGGCGCAGGTGGGTACTTGGAGCCGCCCGTCGTCCGAGAGGGAGAGACACCTGCTAAAATGCCGGACGAGCACTTCCGGGTTGCCCTCAAGGACAAGCTGCGCCTGCCGGTGTGCCCGCCGGGCGCAACCTGCAAGCTCCGCAAAGCCCACGGGGCGCTGTGTGGGGAGGCACTTTACCGACGCGGGCGCCACGCCCTGAAGTGCCCGTGTGGCCCCTACCGCAACAACAAACACAACGGCCTCCGGGACTTCTGCGCAGGCTACCACCAGCGGACCACAGGACACGCAGCGCAGACGGAGCAACGGGTTGTTGCTTGGGACAGGGTGAACCCGCGGACAGGGCGCCTCGAAGAAGCGCGGCTCGACGTCGCCACCCGCGACGCAGTGACCGCCCAGACGGTGTTCTTAGACACGAGCGTGACCTGCGCACACAGCGGCACCGCGCCGCGCCAGCAGGCCCGCTCCAACAAGGACGGCCTTGCCGCCACTAACGCCGAGGACGCCAAGCGGGAGCGCTACCCGCCCGAAGGGGGCCAGCTCATCCCTGTGGTCTTCGAAACAGGGGGCGGACATGGCCCCCGCGGAGCGGACAGAGGTCATCCGCTATGGCTGGCAACAGCTGAGCACGCGGCTGCACCTCGGAAACGCCGAGGCCATCTTGGCGGCTGTGGGGCGGTAAGCGCGCTGCCGCCAGCTCAACTACTGCCGGCGCGGCAACCACCACGTCCGCCACCAGCGGCGCGACCACATCCCCCCCCAGCATGACAACAACTGCCGACACCGTTAGCACCACGACGACGACCCTAATTAGGCACGACAACCGCCACGACCAGCGCCTCGACCACGACCAGGACCGGCACGACAACCGGCGCGACCACCGCCGACAGGCACCGTGACCACGACCTCCAACAGCACGGCAGCGCCGTGACCACGGCGACCACCGCCGAACCGACCGCCAACCCCCCGACCTGCCCTCCTCTCTCCTGTCCCCGCCCCTGCCGGGCCGCCCCTGCTGCCTCACGGGCCTTGCGCCTCCCTCCCCCTCCTCCTCCTCCTCCTCCTCCTCCTCCTCCTCCTCCTCCTCCTCCTCCCCCCACCTGACAGATGAATAATAAATTCGGATTTTGCAACGCCCCAAAGTGGTTTCGGTTTAGTGCATGACCCCCTGGACCGATGCTCAGGGCCGCCCCCTGAGGGCTGGTGGGGGCGCCACACCCGCGACGAGCGGAGGAGGAGGAGGAGGAGGAGGAGGAGGAGGAGGAGGAGGGAGGAGAGGAGGAGGAGGAGGAGAGAGGAGGAGGAGGAGGAGGAGGAGGAGGAGAAGGGAGGAGGAGGAGGAGGAGGAGGAGGAGGGGAGGAGGAGGAGGAGCAGGAGGAGGAGAGGAGGTGGAGGAGGAGGAGGAGGAGGAGGAGGAGGTGGAGGAGTTTACCGACCATGGTGAGGCCACACTGCAGGTGCAAACCGCTCGGCAGGCCTCTGCCAGCGCTCGCTGGAGCGCTGGGCGGCCCGCTCCACACCGCCGCCCATGAGCTTCTGGGCGAGGGAGGCGAAGGGCGAGGGCGAGGAGCTTCTGGGCGTGCCTGGCCTCTCCTGGGCCTCCCTGGGGGCACTCGTAGCAGAAGGCGAAGCCAGGACGAGGCCAACATCGGGTGAGGATACATCGAGACTCTCTAACACCCAGCGGCTCTGGAGACTGCCTCGGGCGCCGCCGGCCTTCCCGGGGCGTTCCAGGACGCTGTGAGGGCGTCCCGGAGCGCTCTGGAACGGATCTCTCCTCGTCCTGTCCCCGTCCGGCGCAGCCGCGGCCGCGCGCAGCAGTTGGCCACGGAGCTGGGCCCCGGGGCGGGGTCGAGGGAGCGGGGCCGGAGCGGATGCTGCTGGGTCGGGAGGGGGCAGGTGGGCAACCGCCCCCGGGCAAGGGAAGGAGGAAGAGTGCGGAGGCCGACAGGGCAGAATCCAGTCAACATCGAATCGGGACGTCGAATCGAATCGGAAGCTACGTCGGATGGGGCTGCATCGGCACGGAGCCGAAATCGAATCGGATCGGACGCGCCAGGATGCACAGCGTCGCCACGAAAACATCGGTTCACATCGGATCGACCGAATATTGGAATCGAACTGGATCGAGCCAGCCAGAATCGATGCCGAACCAAATCGAGACGGACCCTGCAGGGTACCGCTTGTCGTGCTATGTCGTGACCCCAGGGCCATCTGGGACTCGTGAAGCGGGTGCGCTGGAAGCTGCCTGGGCCTCCCTGGAGAAACCAGGGTAACCCTGGGCTGGGGCCCACCTCTGGCAACACGCGCCTGCTGTCTGCTGCTCAGCACCGAATCTTGAGCAGTTCAAGACGCTGCCGCATCGTCATGGTAGTCTGCATGCGTCGATGACGGTGGATAGGACGTGCAGAAGCAAGCACCTGGCAACGACTTGGGTGGTAGCCAGAAGAGGCGGATCGCGGCCCCTGTGTCGCCCAAATTTGGGGCACTAGGCAGCTTGCGAGAACAAAACCTGGGCAGGTCGTCTGCTGCTCCAGGTGTGGAGCGTCTGGGGTTCGGGCAATCCAGATTTCCCCTGCAGGGGGTCCGAAGAGCGAAGTGGCCGCCCAACATTCCCTCCTTCCCAGGCGTGGCACAGACCCATCCTCCATCCCTGGAAGCCCACGGACGTCCCCTGAGGTCCCACGAGGTCCCAGAGGCCGCTGGAGGTCCCTGGAGCCCAAGAATGGCAAACATCACGTAGAAACCTAGATTTTCGAACCTCCTCCTCTCTCCTCCCTGCTCTGTTGCTGCTGCTGCTCCTTTTTTTTCTCCTTCAACCAACGCTTTGGGCAGAAATTGCCTCTCCCCCTGGCCGGTCAGGCCTCTGGACGAGAGAGAGAGGCCGTCCCCTGACCTCCCACTCTTGGTCGGGGCGGCCCCTGTGCTGCTGGCAGCAGCAGGGGGGCGGGACCCGCAGAAGGGACGCTACGAGGACGACCGGACGCAGCTGGAGGAACTCTCTCTCTCTCTCTCTCCCATGGTCTTTTTGGCTCATGGCGATCCTTCTCCGCAATTTCTATTCCGTGTCGACAACTCCTCTCTATCGC
>CAUYUJ010017294.1:847649-852649 GCA_963575745.1 Prorocentrum cordatum
ATGGGCGCACTGCTTGGCATTGCTTGGCAATGGAACCCGGGGAGCCAGAAGAAACCGAGGAACCCGAAAAATCTCCGAGCAACGAGGAACCTGACGAACCCGAGGAATCTCTGGGGAACGGGCTGAGTAGCACCCCCGAGGCAGGGAGGGCAGGGAACCCGAGGAACCTGGAAAATCTCCGGGGAACGGGCAAAGTAGGCTCCCGAAACACCAATCTTTAATCAAGTAAGAACCCCTTTGGGGAAAGAGCCCCTTAGGCAAATCTAGCTGGGGAAATGCGAAGCACCAGGGGCAAGGAACCCGAGGAACCCGGGGAACCTCCGGGCAATGAAACAACAGGAGGCGTTGGGGGGGTGGAACCCAAGGAACCCTGGGAATCTCCGGGAAACGGGCAAAGTAAGGTCCCGAGACACCGGGGGCGGGGAACCCGTGGAACCCGTGGAACCCGGGGAATCTCCGGGAAACGGGCATAGGGTCCCGAGACACCAATCAATCTTAAACCCAGTAATAACCCCTTCGGCAAGCCTACTATGTGAACCAAAGCAATGTTCGTCAGCGTGGACCCCAAACAGTGTATGTTTAGCAAGAGAGAAGGTCGCCATTTGATGCGATGCTATCTATGTTGTGCAACTGATTTTTACCCATGATTTGACACATCCCATGCTCTTGCGACATCCCACCCACCAACCCGCAACTTGGTTTGCAAAACCTCTTAAGACCGTGACGGTAGGTTCCACATGGCACTTGGCAGCGACACCGACGCCGACGACGACAGCGACGTCGACGACGACGACAACGACGACGCCGACGACGACGACGACTACGACGACACCGACGACGTCTCCGACGACTTCAACGACGACGACAACGACGACGACGACGACACCGACGTCGACGATGACGCCGACGCCGACGACGACGACGATAACGACGCCGACGGCGACGACGACGCCGACGTCGACGACGTCGACGACGCCGACGACGACGACGACGGCGGCGACGACGACGACGCCGACGTCGACGACGAAGACGACGACGACGCCGACGCCGACGACGACGACGAAGACGACGACGACGTCGCCAACGAAGACGACGACGAGGGAGGAGGGAGGACGACGACGGCGACAACGACGACAACGACGACAACGACGAGGGAAGAGGGAGGACGGCGACGACGCGAACGACGACGAAGGAGGAAGGACGGCGACGCCGACAACGACAACGACGACGGAGGAGGGAAGACGACGACGACGATGACGACGACGGCGACGGCGACGCAATAGGAGGGACGACGACGAGACGCCGACGACGGACGACGACGACGACGAGGGAGGAGGAAGAAGGACGGCCACGGCGACAACGACGACGGAAACGACCACGACGCCAAAGAGGGGACGGTGACGACGACGACGAAGACGCAAGAGCGCGCGCGCACGCTTTTGTTGAAAATCCGTGTTGCGAAGCCATGTGTTTTTGTAGGTTTTTTGGACACACGATTTTGAAATCCTCCCGAAGGATTTCGGCATACGCGCGCGACGACGTGCGCGTCTGCACTGCGTCCCGTTTTTTTGCAGAGGATTCTCGCGACGGCACACGCGCAAGGGCATTCGACAGATTTCGACATGCGCGCGCGAGAAGCCCGTTTGGTAGCATTTTGAGAAAATCTTGAAAAACCAATGGTTTTCTTAAGATTTCGCAAGAGCTCGCGCGCAAGTTTTTTTAGCAAATCAGTGTTGCGAAGCCATGTGTTTTTGCGAAATCCTTCTGGCACCGGATGTTTTTTGAAGGATTTCGGCATGCGCGCGCGACGACGCGCGCGTGTGCACTGCGTTTTTTTTTTTTTTTTTTTTTTTTTTTTTTGCAAAGGATTCGTGAACAAGTCTTATGTTCGAGCAAAAGATGTCCCCGCGTATCGTTTTCTACAAGGGAACCTCAGGGGTGCCGATCCTGGCCCCGCACGCATAGTGCAAATTCAGATTTAGGACGGACATGTGGTCAGAATCGTATATGACTTACATACCCGAAAAGGGGAGGGGATAACGCCGGAGGGGGTATAGTGTATTTTTTGTTATTAAAAAGAGAGAACTTATACTAACTATATGTGGTGCAATCTATGTGGTGCAAATCGCCTTGCCGAACTTGAATTGTCGACCCCACTGCTCGCGCAAGCATCCCACCCGCCCACAACTTGGTTTTCAAAACCATGTGGGAACGATTCTGATGAATGCTTGGTGTTGGCTGGTGTATCTCTGCGGCCGCGCTGGCCCGCGCACGCTCGCGCGCGCAGCGGCCAGCTAGTTTGGCCAGCTAGTTTGGCGCAGCGGCCAGCTAGTTTGACGCGGTGGCGCTGACCGCTCGGCACATCCCAGTGGGCACTTCAGTGCGAGTCGGCGACTTGGGCGGGCGCGGTATCATGGCAACGTCGACAACGGTAGACACGATGATGATCGTAGCGGTGCTGGTGACAACTCTGACAGCGACGACGGGGCAACCAGTGACGGCGCCGATGCTGATCACGCCGACGACAGTGACGGGCGTCTTCGCGTCGGTGGTGAAGGTTTTGGACGGAGTTCGACATGCGCGAGCGGTAGACGCGCAAGAGTGGCCCGCACGGTGTTATTTGGTGCTATTTGACACGATCGTGCCACCCCAGCACGCGCGCAAGGGTGTTCGAACGACTTTGACATGCGCGCGCGAAGCCTGTTTGGTAGCATTCCATGAAAATGTTGAAGAACCAATGGTTTCCTTACGAATTCGCAGAGAGCGCGCCGACTCGTTTTTTCTTGGGGGGGGGGGAGCAATGTCGCGAAACCTTTTTATTAAAATTTTGTTTGACGTTCGATTTTGTTATCCTTATGGAACCGAGGGTTTTGAAGGATTCAGGCGTGCGCGCGCGACGACTGCGCGTGTGCATGTCGTCAGGCTTTTGCGACATGATTCTTGAACACAAGCGGTTTTTGATAAACGAGTGCGCGCGCATTATTTCTGTTCCAAGCGATGGCGGGGGGGTGGCCGATACCGGCCCCCCTGGGATGGTGCGACTTCATATTTAGGACGGAAGCTGGGGCAGAATCGTACGTACATTTTAATACGAAAAGGGGGGCGGATAATCCCGGGTGGGGTTGGGGTGGGTCAAGACCCCCTCCCCGCCCGCAAGCCGTCTCGCTCACTCCCACCCGCCCTCCCAACACATACGTAGCACCCGAGTCTGGCCCGAGCCTCAGCATATTCAGCAATCGTCGTTGGATGGGCAGCTACTGGGGGCCAATCCGCCGCCGCCGCCGCCGCCTCCGCCGCCGCCGCCGCCGCCCCGCCGCCGCCGCCGCCGCCGCCGCCCGCCGCCCGCCTGCCTGCCGCCGCCGCGCCGCCGCCGCCGCGCCGCCGCCGCCGCCTCCCGTGCCAAGCCGCCGCCGCCAGCCGCTGCCGCCACCGCTACCGCCGCCGCCGCCGCCGCCGCAGCCGCCGCCGCCGCCGCCCCCGCCGCCGCCGCCGCCGCACAGTGATCGAGCTTAATATCTTTTTATGAAGGATAGTACATATAGTGCACTCTATGTTGTGTAATCTATGGGGTGCACTCCGCGTTGCGAGCCGTCAGAAAGCGCGACGCAGGTGCGAATTGTTTCTCGTGCGCTCTATGTTGTGCAATTCACCTTGCCGAGCTTGAAGTTGTCGACTCCACTGCTCGCGCAATCACCCCACCCGCCCACCCGCAACTTGGTTCGCAAAACCCATGCGGAGGCGACTGCGATGAGTGTTTGGTGTTGGCTGGTGTATCTCTGCGGCCGCGCTGGCCCGCGCATGCTCGCGCGCGCAGCGGCCAACTATCTGGCGCGACCGACGCAAACGCGGTGGCGCTGACCGCTCGGCACATCCCAGCGGGCACTCCAATGTGAATCGGCAACTTGGGCGGGCGTGTTATCATGGCAACGTCGACCACGGTATACACGATGATGATGGTAACGATGCCGGTGACAATGCTGACATCGACGACGGCACGGCCAGCGACGGCGCCGATGCTGTTCACGCCGGCGACGATGACGGCGTCCTCGCGTCGGTGATGAAGGTCTTGGAAAGAGTTCGACATGCGCGCGCGGCCGACGCACGAGAGAGGCCCATATTTTTGACACGGATCGTGCCTCCCCAGCACGCGCGTAAGAGCGTGCGAATGATGCCGGCATGCGGTCTAGATGCTCGTTTGGCAGAGTTCCACGGGCATGCTGAAACATTTTTTTGAAAAAAAGAAACAACTTCGCAAGAGCGCGAACACATTTTTTTGTTCAAGGGCGCGGGCGCATGTTTTTTTGGGGGGTGAGGGGGTCCATTTCTTTTTTGTCGTTGAAAACTGATGTTGCGAAACCGTGTGTTTTTGTATGTTTTTTGGACGTTCGATTGTGACATCCTTACGAAACCGGAGGTTTTTGACGGATTTTGGCATGCGCGCGCGACGCGTGCGTGTGCACTCCGTCCCATTTGTTGCAGAGGGTTCTCGCAACGGCACGCGCGCAAAGGCGTCCGAACAATTTCGACATGCGCGCGGCGCGCGAAGCCCGTGTGGTAGCAGTGCCTGAGAACTATGAACAAAAAAGGGTTCCTTCAGAATTCGCAAGAGCGCGCGCGCAAGTTTTTTGTTGAAAATCCGCGTTGCGAAACCCTTCTTTTTGGACGCTCGATTTTGAAGTCCTTACGAAACCGAGCATTTTTCAAAGGATTTCGGCACTCACGCGCGACAGCCCGCGCGTGTGCACTTCGTCTCGTTTTTTGGCAAAGGATTTTTAGGTACGGATGCTTTTTGACACGCGCATAACACGTTTTGCAAAAGGATGGCGGGGGGGGCCGATACCGGCCTCCCTGGGATGGTGTGAGGTCATATTTCGGGGGTGATCATTCCCTGGGAGGGGGGGGTCGAGTTCATTCTCTTTGTAGAAAGGAAAATCCAACGGCGGTGACAAGCGGCGGCGAGGTGGCGACGGGGCGGCGATGGCGACTACATAGCCACCAGG
>CAUYUJ010017294.1:857649-899412 GCA_963575745.1 Prorocentrum cordatum
TCTCTGCCTGCCTGCCTGCCTGGGGATACGGCTGGCTTTAGCTGTAGGAAACAACGTCACAAACATAGAGTTTCCGGCTTCCGCACCCGCGCGCCAGGGAGTAGGACCGCGCGCCGATCTCCGAAAGCTCATGCTCATGCTGCGCTTCTCCTCCGACCAGTACCAGCACGCCCATCTCTCTCCTGTCCCTCGCCGCGTCTGCTGGGAGGCCCCCAGGCGACGGAGCAGTGGAAGCGGCACCGCGCCGCAAACCCCGCGGCCGAGCAGGAGGAGGAGGTGTTGGAGGAGGAGGAGGAGGAGGAGGAGGATGATGATGATGATGAGGAGGAGGAAGGAGGAGGAGGGAGGAGGAGGAGAGGAGGAGGAGGAGGAGGAGGAGGGAGGAGGAGGAGGAGGAGGAGGAGGAGGAGGAGGAGGGCGGCGCGGGTCCCGGCCTACCAGCGGCCAGAGACCGCTGCCGACGGCGGCGGCAGGGCGTGCAGCGCGCCCGGGATGGCGCCCCGATGGGCGCGGAGGTGAACTGGACGCGGCCAAGAGCCGCGCGGTAAGTTTCACTCTGAGGACGCCAGGAAGGGGAAGCAAGAGAGGCGCAGACAACAGCATCGGCAGCACCCAGGAGGGAAGGACAGGAGAGAGGGGACACAGGTGAAGGGTGCAGAGAGCGGGCCATGCGCGGGTGTGGGGACAGAGCGCGTGGAGACAACTGACGAGGGGAAGGCGGCCTGGACGGGTTCAGAGCTATCGCCACTGGACATGTGAATAAGACTCGTCCCGTCGGTATGGGTCGAGCGGGCGTCGACACAATCGGGACGAGGTGAGCAAGGAGAGGAGCAAACGGTGGGGACGGAGACAGAGGGTCGCCGTCAACAGAGCGAGGACTCGGAGGAGTCGCGATCGCCGTCGACGGGGTGGTCGGCGACTCGACGCGCGCAACGAGAACACAGGAGAGGCCACCTCAGGTCCCACTGGCACAGAGCATACCGACGACGATGAAGACGCAGCGGGCGTCAGACGTGGGGGCGGTGTTGGCGACGCAGATGAGGTGCTCGATGATGAGCTGGGCGAAGCCGATGGCTCGGAGCGCGTGGGGGGCGATGAGGGCACCACGGGCGTCAATCGTAGCGACGGCGTCGGCGACTCCGACGAAGTACTTGATGAAGAGGAGGGCAGCGACGAAAAGCGAGCGCCGCCTCGGCTTAAGAGCGAACCTCTCCGCCTGCGAGGCGCGCGAAGGCCGCGCCATCTGCGTCGAGCGAACGCCAGCCAGTGGCCGCGCGAGTGTCGAGCTGCGGCGTCCAGGGGCCACAGCTGGCTTGTCTTGGCAGTGTGGTGCATCGAGTAGGCGGCCGCCAAGTAACCGCATGCTGGAAGCGACGGCGGAGCAAGCCCCCGCCGTTGGAGAACTGGCAGAGGAACAGGCCTAGCGAGAGCGGCTCGAAGGGCGTCGTGCATGGGGCGGCATCTGGCGTAGTGTCGTAGTGAGTCCAAACGAGGACCGCATCCAACGGCACAGATGTCCTCCACATGTGCAATGCGAGCTGGCGTCAACCATCCGTAAGCCAAAGTGCGTGAGCATGCCCCGGCCCAGGAGCACGGGCTGCGACGCAAAGTGGGCCCAACCGCGTCCCAGTCCAGTTGCGTGATGGCCACCGCGTGGCGTGGGAGTAAATTGGTGAGCCTCTTCGCCAACATGGTATACATGTGGGAAGCAGCACGGGGAAGGGCCAGGAGGGCGCGATGAGCAGTCCGCTGAGGCCGCGGACGACGGCCCAGCACCGAGGAGACCCCCTCACGAACAGCATCTGCGGCAGCCAAAGCGAGAGGTGGCTGCGCACCAGACGCAGCACTGTGTCAGGTCTCCACGAACGACCCGGACAGCCAGAAGTTCGGGTACAGCGCGCCAGTGCAGCATGCCCAACGCGCGGAAGTAACCGTGGTCGACGACGTGCTGCTGGAGGCACGCGAGGAGCCGCTCGTGCTCGGGGGGCGTGACGGCAGCCGCACGGGCCAGCGTAGCAGTACAGAGCAAATCCCAGCGTGGGATTCTCGGACCGCCCCAGGATTCCAATTCAGCCCAGTCATCCTTGGAGAACGCCCCAAGAGCAACACGGAACGTCTGCGCTAAGACCGCCAACTCCCAACGAACCATCTCCGCGGGAAGCCGGCGGAACTGTGCTACGTGAGAGAGTGTCTGGACAGCTCGAGCGCGGTGCCAGTGGGCGGGCGCACTTGGTGGAGTCGCGCCTCTTCCTTGAGCCCGAAGACGGAGCTTTGCCAAATGGGCATCCCAACAGGCCGCCGGCCTAGCGCCGGGGCCCATGACGACCCCCAAATATAATAGCGTGGCGGCCACCTCAAAGCAAGCCCACTCGGGGGCCGCAGACGCGATGATGGAGGACACAATGGAGGCCAACTGGGGGCTGAATGGGCCTGAGGGAGGAACCGCGGAGCACTTCGCAGCCTTCAGTGCTTCAGGTCGGCGATGCAAACCAAGACCCCCCCACTGTCGTCAGCGCAGGCCCGCGTGGGGCCCTCGGGCGCCATGTCGGTGGAGTGCAGGTGGTCGTAGAGAAAGGCCGAGGTAATCGACGCATAAGGAGCCCCAGACAACCCGCATCCCTGAATAATGCCACTGCGGGCCCAGTGCAGGGGCTGAAAGGTCCCGCCCACAGGGGCCGCGCCAATAATCGCAGTATAGAGGAAGCCAACGAAGCGGAACGCGGCCTCAGGGGCCCCCGGCGCCCGCAGAGTCAGGAGGGCGAAATCTAGATTCAACGACGGGGAAACCCGCCCAAAGTCCAACGAGAACAGGATCGGGATGCGCGGCGGCAGGGGCAGCGACGGCTGGCGGGCACGGCAACCGAGCTCGAGAATGTTCAACCCAAACTTCCGACGCGGCGCCAAACACCTCGCTGGCTCGCAGGGGCAACGGTCTGCAGAACGGGCACGACGGCACGGTTAACCACTGCAGACAAGATCTTCAGATCTGTGTCGCGGGGCCCAAGCGCGCGGACCTTCTCGGCCGGCCGAGCGCGCTCGCCTGGCGCGAGCTCCTCCCCCGAGATCGCTCTCGGGAGAAACGCGCGAAGAGCGATGGGAGCAGCGTCGAACAGGGCCTGGCCCGAGAGGAGCCACTCAAGAAACAGGATCCGTTCCCCGAGTGCGTCAGCAGACCAGGCGGTGCACGGTGGCCCATCCACATCAGGGGCGGAGTCCTTCGCGCGCGCGATCGCACCACGAATCGTCTTCAAGGTAGGCGGCGGCGCGTGCAGCGACGGGAGAGGCGTCGGCCATTGAGGAAGGCATCGTTTCGCCAACTCTTTATCCCGAGAAGACTTCCGAGAGAAGACAGGGCCCCAATGCTCAGTCAGCGCCGAGGGGCGATCAGTCGGGGTAGACGCAGCAGGGGCAGACGAGCGCAAGATGGACGAGGGGATGAAGCGCTTGCGGAGCGGAGACCACAACTGCGCCTTTCGTTCTAACGCCCTCAGCTGAGCACGAATAGCGGCAGGGGATGGCGAGGAGTGCTGTCTGGCTTCAAGCTCCGCCTCATGTGTCAGCAGCGCCTCACGTTGAACCCGCTCGGACCAGCCCTCGGGCGAGGGCGGGCGTCGCAACCGAACATCAGCCCCAACGAGCTCCAGGACATCAGAAACAATCGGGTGCAATTCTAGCATCTTCTGGGTGAGTCGACAGTCTTGGCGCCAAACCACCCTGGCCATCGTGCGGGCCACCTGGAGGAGAGTCCTGGGACGTGGCGGCTTTTCACGAAACAGCTGATCTCTGATCTCCGCTCCAGCGATCCGCGCCAGCTCCTTGTGACGTTCGAGACGGAAAGGAGGCGACATGGATCCCCAATTCGCGCATTCGACTAGCCCGCGCAGTCGCTGACGAAAGAGTGGATCGCGACGGGGACTTTTGGGGGGAACTCGATGCTGCGGGGGGCGGGGGGCGCGAGCGCGGATGGTAGCAGCGACATCGACATGGCGAGATATTTCTGCATCGGACGCCTCGGCCGCGGACCCCGCCGCCGCCGAGGAGAACAGGGGCTGGCAGGCCATCCAGCTCGGGATTGAGACGGAGGTCCTGTCGATGATGTTGCCTCGCTCGGAGGCGGCCTCGAAGTGCGTGATGTCCGAGCCCTCGATCTCGAGCATCTTGAGCAGCGTGTGCCTCCGCAGTGCTGCGCGCGCCTGGTGACGACGAACGCTTCTAGCATCAGCTGCTTGAGGTAAGCGCATGGCGAGCGACTCCTCGCTGGAGAAGTTGAAGCCCCCGTTGGCCACCGCGAGCCGCGGGTGTGGGACCTCCGCAGCGAAGGCCAACTCCTGCAGGATGGTCGCTGACACCGAATTCACCTGTGCTGTCGAGAGGTCATGGATGTGTACATTGACGACGCACAGGTACGTCGGGCAAGCGCGAACACGAAGGGCGAGCACCCGCCCGAGCACAAGAGTCACCGGTTCAGTCGGATAAGGGTCTCCAGCTGCCACCGTGAGGGAAGGAAAAATAATGGCGACACCACCGCGTGCGCGGGTCGCAGCCGAAGCACCACATAAACTCGTGAACACAGAGCATCCAGAGCAAGTGGCCGCAACGATTGCCGAACGATCGCCGTGCGCTGGGGACACAGTCGCGCGAGGTACACTTTCTTGAGACCGGCCTCCCACCCGCAGCCTGCAATAGAGCGCGACAGTTCCATGTGCAAAAACTCATCGATTGGGAGGGGCCCTCCCGCGGTCGCGAACACTCGAACAGCGCGGCGACGTCACAACCACCCATTTGCCTCCGCCGGGGGGGGAACGATGGGGGCGGTAATAGTGGCCACGCGCTCCTTCGTGAGGGCGTGCTTGGCGAGGTGACTGGTGTCCCAATGCAGTGCGGCAGGAGCATCGCCAGGAGCCACCGTGACACGCGTGATTTTGTCCCAACCGATCGCGATCGTCGCGCCACCACGGTCCAGGTAGAAGCGCTTCTCGGGGAACGCCTCAGCCAAGGCAACGCGACATCGAGGGATAACCACTTCAATTTTGATCAGGTTGGGCGATTAAGCAGTGCCGGGATGGAGACGGGGATCGACAACCGAACCAGGAACAGCGACACGAAATTCTTTCCATGAGTTGTCCGCGTTTCGGAGCCCCGCCAGGGCACGCTGGACCTTCCTGCTGGCGGGACCAGGAAGACCACAGAACTTAGCCACGAAACGCTTACGTAGTCGGGAGCTGCCCGCGGGGTTCCACCTTGTATTCATCATCCTTGCAGCCAAGCTCAGAGAGGAAGGAGGAGATCGCAGAACTGGCGGCTTCCGTCGTCGTCAGTCGTTGTGCCACTGCCACCAGCCCAGAGGAGTCGGGCTCACGATCGAACCCAGCAGGGACAGGAGGGGCAACAGGAGGGCGCTCTTCAGCGGCAGCGAGGGCATGGCGCAAGGCTTCCATCTCCTTTCGTAGCCGAGCGAGCTCGGCATCTTGACCGTCGAGGCGAAGAGCGTGAGCACGAAGAGACTCGCCGTGAACATGCAGCTGCGCCTGAAGCCGCCTGGAAAAGTCGTCCACTTGCGGACGAACGGCATTCTGCACGTCCGAGGCTTGGGCGGTAACTTGAGACTTGAGGGCGTCGATACAGGCGATCAGCTGGGCGTGGTTGCTAGCAACGGTGTCGCTAACCGCCTTGCCAACCGAGGCAGTGAGAAAGGCGTCATCTGTTCGAACTCATCTTTGCATAGCTGCCGAAGGTAGTCGTCACTGGACCACACATCCTCCACATCATCGTCCATCTGATTGTCGTTGCTGGCGGCCGCCGAGCGCTTCCTGGGTATGAACGAAGATTTGGCACCATTCCCTCTGCCACGACCACGACCAGGACCCAGACCAGATTCTTGCGACGGGAACGTGGGGGCCGCGTCCAGAAGCTCCAGCTGAGAAGCAGACAGAGGAGTGCTATGAACGCCATCGGCCATGCTGCGGGTGAGGGCGACAAGACAGAGAACTGAAGCGGGGGCCCAAGTCCCGCGGTGAAGGCGCTGGAGAAGTGCTGGGCAGAACTGCCTTGCCTGCCGCGGACTAGCGGTATCCACTTTGGCGCCAAGGGAAACCAGCTTCTTGAGCCAAAATGGCTACGGAGGAGGAGGAGGAAGGAGGAGGAAGGAGGAGGAAGGAGGAGGAGGAGGAGCAGGAGGAGGAGGAGGAGGAAGGAGGAGGAGGAGGAGGAGGAGGAGGAGGAGGAGGAGGGAGGAGGGAGGAGAGGCCCCCTGCGCACGACTCGGTGGCCCCGCCCATCCCCACCGCTCCTTGGACAAGCGCTCCAGAAGCTGCTGAGCCGCGGCTGCCCGGCTCCTGGCGCAATCTCCCCGCTGGCCGCTCTCCGTCCCCGCGTGCACCCTCCGTGTCCTCTCGCGCTCTCGTGCTCGGCTCCTCTCTCTGTCTGCTGTCTGCTCTGCTCTCTCCTGCTCTCTCCTGCTCGCTCATCCTCTCCCTCTTCCTCTCTCCCTCTCTTCCTCTCTCTCTCTCTCCCTCTCTTCCTCTCTCTCTCCCTCTCTCTCTCTCTCCCCCTCTTCCTCTCTCTCTCTCGTTCTTCCGCTCTCTCTCCCTCTCTCTCTCTCCCCCTCTTCCTCTCTCTCTCTCTCGTTCTTCCGCTCTCTCTTCCCCGCCCTCCTTGACCTTGTCGTACCCCTCCTCTCCCACTCCATCGCATGGCTCCCGCCGATAATCAGCTCCCATTCGAGTGGCATGACCAATGCGCTCGGGATCCTCGACTCCAGGCTTCGCAAAGCATGCGCACATTAAGCTCTGGTCGACTCAGAAGGCTGGATCCTCTGGGTGACTTCGTCGTCCAAGTCAATTTGTGTACTTTCTCGAGATCCCTCGAATGCGGGGTACAAACAGGGACGTCCTGGCAAACGATGTGCTCAAGCCCGCTATGGCAAGTTTGTGTCGTGCCGACTTGGGCGTGGGTTCATGACACCGCGTGGATCGTTCAACCTTGAAGGATCTGGCGCGTTTTCAATTCGCCAGATCGTTCCAGGTTGGCCGATTCTGGACCACTGGCGGCGTTGAACCTTGAAGGCCCGCGCTGGGGTTGCAATCGCGTCGACACGACATGTACCTACCGTGCGATCTTTGGCCTGGGTGTTTTCGTGGCGAGCCCCTGCCAACCGCAGGGGCTCGTACATCAGACGCGCGTGGGATCAAACGCTTGACGCTCGCGGGGCTCGGAGAGGCGACAGTTTGTCTACACGCAGGAGTGACCCCAGGCAAGAGTGACCTTCGGTGCGCGGCTACAGGGGTCGGCTGGGGAGCCAAACCTAAGCGATCGGGCCCCAAAGCTAAGCGCGCGGGCCAGTGCTGGGGAATCACTATGAGTCCGCACTGACGGCCACTCTGGCGAAGGGTCACTCTCACGAGTAACCGAGAAATGGGCAACGCGAAAGATTATGGCTCCTCCGGGGCCCAGATCAAGCCCGCAACGGCACGTTCCCGTCCAAACAGTGGCCTCATCATTCCGAAGATGACGATGGTGACCCGAAGTGTCGGCCAGCGCCCGTAGGTATCCATCCACTGCCGCTGCAGGCCTGCGATGTGGCCCCCCTCCCTCCCCGCTCGCACACTCTTGTTGTCGGCACCGCGCAGCGATGGTCCGCGCGGGAAGCAGGTCGAAGCGCCCCGCACGGTCCCTGCTCCTGGCCCAGTGCGGAACCGAATGGGGAGGGACGAGGGCGTTTTTATGGGCGGAACAGGGAGGAGGAGGGAGGAGGAAGAGGAGGAAGAGGAAGAGGATGATGATGATGAGGAGGATAACACAACGAGCCGGCGGCCGGCGGGACCCTTGGGGGCAGCGCGGGCGCCTCGAAGCTTCTTTCAGAGGCTCGCCGTGGCCGAGGAGGTCGTCAATCAAGTTCGCCCGCAGCACATCTGTTCGTGTCAACAAGTCGTATGGCCATGTGGCCGAACCGTCAACTATGAACATATCTTCTGGGGGGCTGGCTTTGCTTCCGCTGGGCGCTCCCGGCTTGCTTCCGCCGCCTTCCGCTGCCTTCCGCCGACGCCTTCGAGGGGGAAGCACGCTTGGGAGGAGGGGGAAGAGGAGGAAGAGGAGGAGGAGGAGGAGGAGGAGGAGGAGGAGGAGGAGGAGGAGGAGGAGGGGGAGGAGGAAGAGGAGGAGGAGGAGGAGGAGGAGGTGGACGAGGAGGAGGAGGAGGAGGAGGACGAGGTGGAATGTACGGGAGTAATTGTATGGATGCAGAAACACGAAATACAAGTAGGAAGGCCCGGGCTATAAGAGAGCACGTTCTCTTTCTTTTTACGGGGGCCAGGGCGCGCCCGTCACCTGCGCGCCAGGTGACTCAAGGGCCCTTGTGAGCCACAACGGTGGCGCACAAGGGAGGTGGGACCTAGGCGAAGGAGAAGGAGAGGCTGACTTATGCATGACAACCGCAGCTCCTACCTTTCTTCCAGCCGAAAAGCCGACTAGCCTCAGTCTACGAACTTCCTCTTACATTTTTTTTTGAATCGAATCTATTCGGGCACCATAGACTTCGCCATTGATCCCATAGCGTGTGTGATATGCAGCTTGTACAGCTACACGAACACGTAGGCCTTGAGAGCGTCCCTAGCAAAGGTCCATGAAGGGATTGTCAGATCCCGATTCGCCCGCAGCTTTCCCCATCTCGTCCATGAAACTCTTCGGCTCGGAGCCGCTGGGGTCGCACTGGTACCCAGTTCGCTCCAAGTGGCGGGATGCTGCGCTGAGCTCTATATAGTCCATTGAAGAACCCATCTCTCGTTCTTGGGGACCATCTTGTCCTCGATAAGCTCGCCCGAGTAAGCGGGAACACTCGGAAACGCAATAGGACTAGCCCGCGCCGTAAGGTACACCCCGACCGAGCGATTCCATAGCTTGTGCTATCCAAAGACAGGCTGCTTCATCGGGATATTGTCGTAGATCTCCCTCGTCGTGGAAGTGTGGATCCAGAGCTTGGTGACGTAGGTACTGCCTTCGACTTGGCACCACTGCTTATGAACACGCATCTTGGGATAGCCAGCGCGGCGTCTGCGGTCCACCTGCATCTCAAAAGTGCATGAGTATAGATTCATCTCGGGGCCCACATCAGACGACATGTGCACCATATGGTGGGTACAGCTGGTACTGCGGGTTGCCCCTTCGCAGTAGACACCGGAGATGTTGTCCGTGCTTGAAGGTCCCTGCTTCATCTTGCACAGACCCTCCTTGCTCCATATCGAAGCAAGAGCTGTCATGTCGGTGCCGTGGTGGGCGGTCTGGAGGACGGTACCAGGATGGCTGAGCTCTTTATTTCGGTTCATTTCCATTGCGCATGCTATGGTCATATCGATCAGCCACCACTGCCCGGTTGGATATGAGATCGGGCCCTTGTCGTAGGGGTCGTCGAGGATGCCTGGGAGATGTTCGCGGGAAAGGCTGGATACTTTTGACGGCTGAATCTCCCAGAGCGGACCTCCAGAATCAACGTGCAAAACAAGCGTAGTGACAGTGGGCGTCGATCCGGTGGTACGTCGTCACGTCGACCTTGGCACGTGCCTTCCAATGAGACCTCGGCATCATCTCGACGGCTGGGTTTCTCTTTCTTGTCAGCTTGTAGCTCTTCCTCCAGTGGGCGCTGATGTAGTTCTCCACGGGTCCAAGACATGCCCGGCCCTTCTCAAGTGGAAACTCTTCTTTCACAGGAGTGGAGACGTGCTGTTCGAGTGTCGTCGCGGCGCTCATGGCCTCCGTCAGGGCTTCCACAGCTGGTGGTGTGTTGTCTAGATACCCCTTGGGAATTGGAAAGATCCGCGGCGCTTGACAACGCGCCGCTGCTGTCGAGAAGGCGCTCCAGCTCTTCGCTCGGTCCATGCTTGTCTGGAGAGCGGCCTCGCCACCTCTCGCCGGCTCCCCCCAGCTGTCGTTTATTAGCTTCTTCTCCTCATGGGGCACATGCCAGAGTTTCCTGCCAACCCTCGGAATATCGTTGCAGCGCGTGCTGTTGACGAGCGCCGACGCCGCCATGACCCAGCTTGGTAGGTCGCTGGGGCTCCTCTGACGCAGGGTGAGTAATCGCGGGATCGTCAGCCTCGGTCTTCGGGCACGCGGCGAAATAACCACAGAGAGGCTCGTAATCTTGATTACCGGTTGCTTCCGTCAGGTAGTTCGCCGCGATCTCGGCGCCAAGCGCGTTGCACGATGTGATCGCGTTGATTGCTTCCTCGGCGGGAATGTGCGTCAGCAGTTTCATCCAGATATGAAAGGTAGGACATCTTGGGCGTTGATGCTGAACTGCAGGCGTCTCCGCCGCCTGCTCGTTGATGACCGCGGTGGGGTCCTGAGCGATTGATCCTCCAGCGTCTGCCGAGATCGGCTCTTCAACGCCAGATAATAGATCGGGGCGTGGGTAGGCCAGCGTCCATTCCCCCCCGCATCGTGCGGCTCGGCCTGTGTCGTCTGGTCCCTGTTCTCGCCCTAAGCTTCCATCATCTCGTCTTCCGCCATCTCTCGCTTCATCTGCATGACTTTTTGCTTCTCTACCGTCGCAATGCATCACAGCGGCCGTTCACATGCGGGTAGCAAGTCTTGTCGATGGAGAATGTCGTCCAACGCTGGACCAGACGTGGTAGTCGTCACCTGCATGAATCCCCGGGACTTCCCAACGCCCCATGTATTCCACCTGAGTGCGATAACGCTTGCGTGGTCCGGTAATCCAAGGATGTTCCAGGATGGGGGGTCCCGTAGTTCAGGTGCGGCGGATCCGTAATCCTGTCATTCGGAAACTCAACCAAATTGTCCGGAGAAGCGTTCAGTCCAGCTTCTTTCCTCGAGCTCCTTACTGGCTGCGTACCTGGCGGCCTAATCAAATCCCAGGTTCCGCGCGTGGGCAACGTCCAGATCCCTCCGGTCGATCCTTCCCCCTGGAGTAGCGACCGTGTTCGGGGAAGCTATCCTCCTGCTCCGGCGGTGGGCCGGGGCGGAAATGCCACCGTGCTTATCGGGGGCCAAGACGTAGACACCGATGGTCCCGATGTACTTCGGCCTGGGGAGTGATGGCGTGGATCAGCAGCTGCGCGTCTCTTGGGTCCTCCAGTTGCCTTCGGCCTAGCCTCGTCCAGTGCCTGGAGCTGCGTTGGCTCCTCGGACTGCTGCTCCTCTTGTGCTTCGGCCTCGGCAGCTCCCCTTTTCTCCGCGCAGATGTCGTGGGGCTTCTTGGAATTCTGCAGGGGGTCGTCAGCGGCGTCGGCACCAGATGCTGCGCCCGGCGATCCACGGCTGGGATCGTCTTCCTGCTCGTCATCACCCTCGCTCGAGTTCGCGTCCACGTCCTCGGCCTGCGCGGTCTGGTGCTGGACCCTCCTGTTCATGCGGCGTCTTCGGTGCTTGGCCCTCCGTGCGTCGACGGCTTGTATAGTCAAGGGTCGAGTGCGTCTACTGAAGGGCGTGCGACCCAGGTTCTTCCTGGTAGGTTCTCGAAGTCCCTTCGAGCCCTCCGCAGCCTCCTCCAAGTCCGCCAGCAAGCTGCAATTGCCCCTCTTGTTCTTCAGGGCGCACTTGGTCCTGTGGGCCCGCGCCCTAAGCATCTTCTTGAAGTAGCGGTTCCAAGAGGCCCAGGCGTGGAAGTTGTAGGTCGACTGCGCGAGCTGGTTAATCCTGGGACGCTGGGTGCGATGCATCTCCGAACGCGCCGCGAACCCGCGGGGGAAACTCGGCAGCCCCTGCGTGTAGCCAGCCTTGTTCCCGACCTCGGGCTCCAGCACCTCTGTGACGTTTGTCTCGAGTTCCTCATATTGGCGTCGAGCGTGTGCGAGTCCGTTATCCACCTCGCCTCGTTGCGTGATCAACGCCTCCCTGGTCTTGAGCAGATCCAGGTACCGTTCTAGCTCGAGCCGTTGAGACCCACCACGATTGTCGTGGCCCGCAGCCTGCAGAGCAATGATCCCCCTTCGCCGAGAGACTGAACCAACTTCGGTATACTCTATGTAGTCCGTCACCTTCTTCAGACGACGTATCTCCGCCACGAGATTTTGGCTGGCGGCCATCAAGAGCGCGACGTGTCCTCTGATATAATGAATACTTGCGATCGATCCGATGACGTCCATTCTCTGGGAACTGATTCAGGAAGCTGGAGGCGATCCACGTGCTCGTCGAAAGTCTTTTTGTGTTCGTCCATCTTCCCAACCCTTTTCTCGGTCTCGCCTAGGCGCTGGGTGATCTTCCGGCTCGACCGCGCCATCTTCTCCTCCGCCTGCTGCTCGATCTCAAGTGAGGGGTGCCCGGGGCCGACGTCCTCCATGGGCTCCAGGTCCACGGCGTCGCTTTCGTAATCCTCGCGGGCGATGGTGCCGCGACCCTTCGACAATGGACGACTCTGGGCGCGCGGGTTCCGCGCGGCAGTGGGCGCGCGCTTCTCGTCGCGCAGCTCCTCGTCGATCTCTGCGGCTCCCAGAGCGCCCCAAACCCTGGGGGTCCAGGGCGCTCTCGTCTGGGCGAGTCTCCTCCAGAGTCCGCTGGAGGAAGTCCCGAGATTTCTCTCGCGCTTCATCTGCATTCTTCTCTTCTTGAAGCTCATGAAAGAAAGACGTGCAGGGGTGGTCAGGAGTAGGAGCAGCTGGCGTTGAGCCCTCGTCGGATGAGGCAAAAGCTTTGTTTGTCGGGCGTTGGAGGCCAGCCCAGGGGCCATCGGCCGCTGCAGCTGGAGATCCACCCGAGCTGGTCTCCCTTTCGTCCACCGGGTTGCGGGTCGTTGTCCTCCGCGCAGTCGTAGGGGAGGTATTTCTCGTCGTCGCCGTCGAAGCTGATCTGCTCACCCTGCTCTTCTCATGAAGCTGGGGAGTCGGATGGGCGGATCAAGCTTCCCGGCGCAGGTTCCCTGGGCGGCGTGGTTCCGCGGGCAGGGGAGTTCCTGGCCACGCAGCCAAAGTCGAAAGCTGCGAGCGGCGGCGCATCACAACATGCTGACGCACCCACGGCACGATGAAGGCAATAAATGGAAATCACACGTCGAAGGAGCTGAGGTGATCCCAGTCCCTCGGACGACTCTCCCGAAGCAGAAATGACAGATGGCCCAGACTTGCGCCCCCCTCCCTTAATGCGCGATTCTTGAATTCCAACACCGTGAGCCAGCGACTGGACAAATTGCTCAAGAATGATTCTCGCCTGGGCAGCCTTCTTCCTCCAAGCCGTGCCGTATGATTGACGAGCGCTGGCGCTCTTGGGGTTATACTGGACAGCTCGCATGTGGAAACTGGCTTGGGCAGGCATGGTTTTCATATCAGGGTCAGCCTCAGGGGGTGAGGCAGCCATCATTTGGTCCTGGCAGACAGAAACATCACACCTACCACATCCTTGAACTTGCTTTTTGCTGAGCCCAAGGGGGAAATGCAAGGCGCGAGGCAGGGGTCAGGAGGTGGGCCATTCCCAATCCCTCTTGACACTGTGGCAAGTGGCGTAAATGAGCCTCGGGCCGAGAGGACGGGAGGGGGTGATTCTGCAATTCGTGGTCAACCGAGCCACGTGGTCAGCCATTGCGTTGCATGGGTGATCTTCGTGGGCCTTAACGTGATTGATGCTCGGTGGGCAGAACTGTGCAGCAATGCGGCGGAGGGATGCCATGTGCCTCATGAACAAATGACTGGAATTAACAGTGGCGTGGCCGAGAATGACACCGACCACGTTTTTGGAATCCGAGTTGATGCTGGTGGGGGCGGCGGTTCTAGCACGCGGCGCAATGCGGATGATGTCGATGAGAGACCAGCACAGGGCAGGCACCTCGTGATGCAACATATCAAGGATCCGCAAAAGAGATAAGGTGGCGCATGGTTGAGCCCACCATCCCGACCACCACCCCGCAAATGAAAGGTTGCCTTCGTCACCCTGCAGCAACTTTATGCTGGCCCAAACACCCAGCCCCCGCATCGGGATGGACCCATCAATGAACTAGCGTCACTGCGCACTGTGGGTCCAAACTCCTGGTTTTGGGGGCATTGCAACATAGCTTGCCGCGCTGGGAACGGACGAGTGTCTCGCCCCAACTCAACATTCCAAACCAGCATGTTCGCAGTTCTGAAGATGCCGCATACTGTCTGCCCACACCCTGGCAGGACAATGAAGATGGCAAAGCCCGGGCAACGGCGGGGGTCTCCAACAGGGGCTCGCCTGGCTGGTTCTCAGGGGGGGGCGCTGCCAGCACAAGTGTCCTCGATGGGCGCTGGCTCACTCGCGCCATCAGAATTCTCGGGGGGGATAAAGGGGTCGGGAGCCCCTCGCGCTGGGCCTCTGGGCCCCGTCACTGCCTGGGTGTGGTCAGACGGCGTCGCACCCTCAGGGTATTCAAGCCGTGTCCCATGGTTGGGGTCGCCCTGGCTGGGGTCATCGACTTGGGGGGGGGGGGGGGGTCTGTTCGAATTGAGCCCGCCATATCGCCTCCCTCGGGAGGAGAGCGGCGAGCGCAAGCGTGCTACAGGTCCGCGCATTGCACCCAACTGCCTTGCATTGGGCCGCCGCGGCAATCGGGATGTCAGTGGCAGGATGGCGATGCTGGTGCTCTGGCACGGGCTCAGGTTGCTCCCATTTGTTCACAGCGAGGGGATCCTCGCGGCACGCGCTGTGTCCTGGCTGGCCCTCGTCAGCCTGAGCGTTTGAAGACCCAGGTCACTGTGGCGTGGTCGCCCACGCCCTCCCAGTGTGCTCTGCTGGCTGTTCAGAAAGCTGCAACACTGGTCGCTTGCAAGCTGGCTGGTCGCCGTCCTGTCGCTGTGGGTTGCGCAAATGCTGGGAAGCGTGCGCGCTTTGATGGGGCTCGGCGCAGGTGGCTACATCCGCCGCCGCAGAAAAAGACAGCGTTTCTCCGTGCCCAGCCCCCCCCCCCCCCGGGACCAGCTTTTCACATGCGAAGCGCAACTTGGGACCAGCTGGGCTCCCCGCAGGTGGGTCAAGGGTTTTCGGGCTTCACTGCGGTCAGACGCGCGCGTGCTTCCTGTGTGCGTGTCCTCGTCCTCCTCGGGTTTGTGAAGGTGCTCGTCGATCTGCCCGTGGCCCCAATGGACAGACGGATACGGCGTCATCTGGCCCGGCCTGTGGGCCATCTAGGGCATCTTCATGGTCTGCTTTTGTTAGTCCGCTTGGCTCGCGTTGAACTTCCCTGCCCAACTATGCGACCATAGCAAGCGGCCGTCCGTTCTCGCGAGTCGCATCTGGCCTTCCGCCTGGGTCAGGACCTGGTTGGACCTCCAAAGGCGCTGTGTGATCGAAATCGTCTAGGCCAGGTCCGCCAGCAGCTCGGCCCATTCGATCACGTGCCACGCGCAGCGCCTCTTGAGCGAGGCGTACCTCCATCCACCACTCGTTTTTCTTGTCTCTCCCTATGTTGGTCATCGTCCTGGCGTACTGGCTGCGACGTGGGAGTCCACGTGTCCATGCTTGATCGCGCATGCCACGTGCCGCTTGCGTAAGTTCTTGACACGGGTCGAACATCTGACTGAGGATCGGGGTCGGCTGGAAGATCTTGGCGACATAGGGAGTGCAATATATCATCCAATCACGTCTGGCGAAGTCGTCACTGAAAATGTAATGGTCAATACTCCATGCTGAGGAACGGTGTCCTATCGGCATGGGTTTAGCACCAGGCTGTGGCTCCATTCCTTCACGTAACATTTACGTTCCTGCAGTCTTCTATAGCGTGGTCTGGTATAGATTGATGGAGTCGCTGCCCTGACCGTCGTCGTGCTGTGCATCTGGCGCTGGTGTCACGAATCGACCAACACCGAATTGAACTGCGTTGCCCGACCCTGGGCTCTGTGCCACAGCTGGTCGTTGAGCCTCCACTTGTGTGGCTGCGGAATCCTCAGTCGGTGAACCTGGTGCTGTAACCGCGCGGGTTGCGCGAGGGAGTGATCCGCCTCGTTGGACTGTGGCCACGACACTTGTGGATCGCAACGCATATCTCCTGATTCGGGCATCGACATTTTCATTGCAATTAATGTCGTATGCTCTCGATGTGAGCTGCCGCCTAGCTCATATGAGCTGCCCATGCTGCCGCATCCCGTGTAAGTAACGGAGGCTGCAATACGTTGATTGCAATTGTAGCGCGCCACTCCCCAGCTGCTCCGGACTCCACTGCAAATCGCGATGGCGGCATCATTGCGCTGGCTCCATCTCATAGCTGTCGCGATAAAAAGTTTTTGGCGTACCGCAGGGACACGCCAATCAAACCAATCCACTTGTGCTGATACAGTGCGCCACAAACAAGGCTTCGCTGTTCCATGCGTCCACCTGGAGTCGCATTACATTCTCTAAGTGTCCATTGGACTGGTAATATGCGTCGTCACTCGGGCTAGTCGTCTCGACGCTGGTGTGGGTGAGGAGGCTCCGCAGCTGTCCCATGAGAGCACCTCCACCTTGTAAGGTATTGATCGGCTTGGCCCAGTCGATGTTGGAGTCCTCGTCGGTGTCCAAAGTGGCGGCGTCGGGCTCCATGGTCTTATCGCTCTCCAGATTTCCCATGGGAGCTGAATGCTGCTTGTCGTGGTAGATCTCTCTGGCGACGTTGTGCCAGTGGTCATGAACTCTGCTATCAGTCAGTGCGGCACAGGATGTGCTGGGGCTGATCCAGGTGCTGCTGCCAGTCCCCCTCCTGTGTCCGCTGGCGTTCCTGCGACTTGAGCTGGGGGCTGGAAGCACTTGTGGGCTGCTGGATATGGGTCGCCCTCCGCTGCCTTCTTGCGGCTTGTCGGGTACGGCTCCGACGCCGCGTTGCCTTTGCCGCTGCTCTTGCCACCGAACTGCGCCACTCAGGTAATGGAACTGATCCGCTCCTGGCCCTGGCAGGTGTGGCGACTCTTGGGTGGGTCCCGCCGGCTTTGTTGTTGCCTGAAATGCTGGATCCACCCGTGGCGTCTCTGCTGCGCGTATTTCCTCTGCTGTTGGCGGTGGCGAATGCGGCGGTCCCCTGACTAGCTCCCACTGTGCCAACTTTGGCCCCTGTTGTGTGGGCTCGGCTGGTATCGGACACTGTGCGCCCGCTCCTGGACCCAGGGCGCCCTTGACCACATGCTGAACCGCCGCTGCCACTGCTGCCTCGATGTCTGGCTGGGCCCCCCCCCCTGATCCCAGCGCTTGCTGACTCATCCATGAGTTTCATGGCTTCGCCGCTGTTGCTGCGCCTGCCGCTGCCGTCTGCGTCGTCGAGGCTGTCGAGCACGGCGGCGGCGTAGGAAACCCCGTGGGCGGCGTCTGGAGCTGAGGGGTCCCCATGGTCAACGGCTGCTGTGGATCTGGTGTCGGGCATGGTCCAACAGGGTACCCTTGTGCACCTGGCAACTGCTGCATGTGTTGCTGCATCTTCTGCATCTGGTAGATCATCTACTGGTTCTGATACTGTAGCTGCGCGTGCGCTGTTGCCCCATGACGGCTCTGCTCCTGCAGCGCGGCGATCGCCTGTGCTGCGGCTGCTGCGCGCGGTGCCGTCGTCATCGGCCAACAGGCTCGGGTATGATGTCGTGGAGCTCGGCTGCGATCCCAGCCTGTCTCCGCCAGGGCGGTCTTGGTATCCTCGAAATCGTACCCGAGTTCCCCGACCTGGGCCTCCAATGTGGCCCAATGTGGCGATGCGGCACTTGGTGTCCTTTAGATCCAACATCTTGGACGCTAGCCGAGCCACCTGCGATGCTGTGACCTCGCTCAAGGGTTTGGTCTCATCCAGCGCGTACTCCAGCATGCCCATCTCCTCCTTGAGCTCCTCGTCTGGCTTCTTCGCTTTTGCTGCCTGGATTGCCGAGCGGGCGAGTGCCATGAGACGGGGCCTCAATCTGTCGCGGAACTGGTACTTCGTCTTCCGATCCGTCGGCGGAGCCGCGGAGCCCCGCTGCTCCGCCCGTCGTGTGCTTCTGCAAAATGCTTCAGAGCAGGGGCAATCCGCTCGACTAGCCTGTAGGCTTGCTTCTCGAGGCCGTGGTCTCGCTCTTGCTTGTGGTCGTGTGATTGGATCTGTCGCGACCAGATCGAGCCTTGGGCGTCGGCGGGCCTTGTCTGCCCACTTGCGTGAGGCACTCCTGCTTGGTCTTCTCCGCTCTGCGAAAAAGGCCGCCCGCGGGATGAGCAATCCCACGGCCAGCCTGCCTGGTGCTGTCCGCGCGCGCATGTCCATCCTGGCGCAGCGGCCATGGCCTCTGTTACTGGACGCGATGGCTGCCGCGCGCTGTGATGGGCCGCCAACAGAGCGGTGGCAGCTCGCGCCCTGCGGGGCACTCTCGCCGCGGCCCTTTCTTTTCTCTTGCGGCGATGCCAGGCGGCCTCCCGCCTTGTGCGATATCGCCCTCGTGATGAAGAACAAACCGTGGTGGGCGTGCGGTGCCCCGGCCACAACTGGAAAATAACTGATATATTGTGGCTGGCTTGTCGGATGCCAACGTGCGAGGCGCGGGCTCCTGTGGGCTGCCCTCCCCTGAGGTCTGCCCACTCTGAGCCCGAACCTTCTCCTCCTCCCCTCCTCCTCCTCCTCCTCTTCTCCCCCCCCCTCCTCCTCCTGCTGCGAGTTCCGCGCGCGTGAGTGCCTCCCAGTGCTCGATCTCCTCGCTGATGACCGATCTTCCCCTGGAGCCTTTCCTGACACTGCGCTCGCCCCCGGGGCGGAGGCGCGCGCGCGGGCATGCGCGCGAGGGGCAGCGGGCAAATGCAATGAAATCCACATGCGCTGCAAAATCTCGTTGCCTGTTCCACGCCCCCTCTCCTTCTCGCTCCTGGGTCCTCGACGACGCGGCGCCTGGGTCTCCGTGCCGCCGAGCTGCTGCTCGACCTCCAGAGCGGTCATCTCCAGGCCAAGCGTTTCCCTCATCATCCTCAGCGGGGCATCGCGCGGGTCCGGGTAGTTGGACATGCTCTCGATGACTGCGCGCGCGGTGCGCGCTCGAGCCTCCCGGTAGGCCGGGCCCTCCTCTGGGGGCGTCGGGCGTTCGAGCTTGATGAGGCCAGCCTCCTCCTCCTTCTTCGCGGAACTCATCATCGTTTCCTGACCGTCAGCTTCGCGAAGAGGGAAACGCATGACTGACCCTAGGTGTTCAGTGCCGGAAGGCATCTCCACCTTGCACGTCGATCCGCTCTCGACCTTGTCGTAGTAGCTGCTCTCCAGTTCGATCATCTGGCTGACTATGGCGTCCTCGATGAATGCTGGACACGACGCCGGAACGTAGTTCGAGCCGTTGTGGTATGAGAGCGCCACCTTCATGTGTCGGTTCGATCTCAGGCCACTGTCGATCGCGCCAGCTGGAACCTTGACCGTCATCTTGCGGGTCGCCGCTATAGAGCTCACCAGCTCCGGGTGGGCTGTCTCTGCGTCGGTCAGGCTCTGCAAGAGGCTGCGCACAGTGCGAGGATCACCATTCGCAGTGAATCGAACCATCAGGGTTGCCGAAACATTGGCAACTGGATATGGGGCGTCATGGGCAGGATCGCTTGACGAAGCCTCTCGACGGATACGACGACGCTCGCGCTCTGCTGCTGCTCCTTCCTCCAGGGTAGTCGACTCATCCGCCAGCTGATGCACTCCAGATCTGATGCAGGCCCTCAGTAGGTCGTGGGCCTCGGGTTTCTCCTTCCGCAGGGCATCGGCCACCATCGGGGGCGTGGGCCCCCGCCTCAGACAGCCCCCGAACCTCTGAAGGGCTTGGCGAGCAATCTTGAGCTCCACTGTATATGGTCGTACGCTGATTTAGCGACTATGATCGCGATGGCCTCGAAGTGTCCAGATGTCCCAGACCATTGCTGAGGCCTCCCAACCTAGAGACGATCGCATGGCTCGTTTGAGACGGTAACGTCGCCATATCAACGGGTTCCACGGTGAGACCTCCCACCGTTGCATAGCCGGTGTCGTCGCACTGATTACGTAGCCACCCTGGGTCTGCTGAGATCCTTGAGCAGAATCGAGAAGTATCGAATCGTGAGAACCTTATGTTGACGTGCCCGGCGTACTAGCATGTTGGCATCCTTTAGCGCCTTCACAGTCGGATGCGGCAGTAACTTCGGATTCTTGCTCACCTGGCAAGATAGGTCGGGTCTCGGCTGACCAGCCAGACAATTTCCAGTTCGGTTCATCGAGATCAGCGCAGACTTCTCCTTAGGCCCTCATTAACGGCGTGACGTTTCAGCTTGACCGGCTTCATGGTTTCTGCATGCGCTCGCTGTGACTGAACAATCGCGCCGTTTGAAAGCTGTTGTAACCAGGACCCCGTAAATTCTCCGGAGCAGTGTCTCCATTTCCTCCAAGGAAGCCGCTGTTTCAGTTTAGCGATAGCTGCATCCCACCTGTCTCCTCGACCTCCTCCCACCGTATCGTCCACGTGTATCCCCATCACACCGCAGAGGGCTGCTGGTGGTCCTTGACAGGACCCAATCGGCACACACCTGGGCGCTGTGGGTACTGCATGCCCGACCAGAACGGGCCCGAACATCATGAACACACACGGGTCAAGAGGATGGGCTGCGAAGTCGATCTCCTCACTCTCTGCTCTAATGTTGTTCACTTTGGCCACGACCGCAGTGAATATCTTTATGAGGTAATGCCAGCAATACATCACAAGTACTGCCAGCAACATAATCATGACAGTGCTGTACCCACAAAGTAGCAGTACACCCACCATCTCCATATCATATCTGACTGCAACCCTCTTCATCCGAGTAATCGTAGTCTTTACCATGTCCACACTGCTGCGTTCGACTCACGTCGATGCAATCATTGTATATGTTTCTGCAACCTCATACACCATGGGAGTGTCGTGATCTTTACCAGGTGTGTCAACGTACATCGCACACTATGTTATCGTGGCTGTTTGCTCTATGCTGTAGGCAATTCGTGAGCTGCCTGCAGCACGTACCTTTAACAAGTAATAAGACAACCAACATCCAGCAAATGAATACCGAAACCATTGCCACATCTCTCATGATACACAAGTACCCCAGCGTCATATACCTGTTGCCAGGATAAACCAAACCAACATACAGTAATGCACTGGGCGATTCGCAATCGTTGCCCACAGAAGGTATACAAGCATAAGATCCATATCCTGAACAAATGCACAATAAGCCCAACATGAATACTCGAGGGGAGACACGCTCCGTCGCATTTAAGGGATCGTGCCCACCCGTATGGGCTCTACGGGTCTCCCCCTCGAGAATAGCATGCCACTGAAGTGCGCGAAACCTCATGCTCAACCAATCAACGGTTCACCAATCCTCTGAGAAATGCCGTACTCTTTACCAAACACATCATTGTAGGATACACGAGTAATGAACTCCATATCCATCGGTAGCACCTCAAACTTTGCATATCAACGTTTGCCACAGATTGCGACACAAAACTGCTCTTGACGTCTTTTTTGGAGAAACCTGTTTACAGTGTGTACACTCGGGTTCTTGATCAACTTTGTCTGCGCGAAAGGGTGAAAGTACATGGCATCTGTTGCCATGAACCGTGGTGCGTGTATTGTGTTCCTCCACTATCTTATTCCAATCCTCCAGCTTCCGTCGTTGGCCCGTTGGATGTGGTCCGCGATATCCCTCACGGTTGCACAGCAATCGGCCCCACGCAGAGATGGTGAACGTCTTTGTTCGTCTCCCACAGGTCACACACCTCAGAGACGGTGCTTGCTTCTTGTCCACGCCGTACAGTGGTGCAAGGACGTGGTACCCTTGCTGACGTGCTTCACGATTGTGCAATATTCTCTTTTCCTCGTTCAGATTTTTCCGGCCTGTGAGCCCCTGGAGGTCGCGTAGCTCTTGTTCTGTGTACTCCACAATCGCTCTGACAACGCTCATGGCCGTAGAGTGCTGTTCTCGTTTGCGATAACTCCCAGATTCTCGAGCAACAAAAGCGGCACATGCCACGATCCCAGTCGGTCTGACATTATCTCTGATGTTAGCCTCAAGTCTGGGTGGTGCCCAACATGGTGATGGTATCGAGGTCCATGGCGGTGGTACTCAGATGCCAGCGTTCTTCTCCGTCGTCGATAGAACCACGGCATACAGCGTCTTCATCGTGTGATCGTGGTTGATGAAGGTGGGTCTGCATAGAAAACCTGGGACCTGCCTGATCCCCAAAGGCGTCAGCGAACAACATGTAACACATACTCTTCTGGGTGCCAGTTTGCATTCGCAGAGTTTGGCGACGCGGGCTGCTGCTGTCGAGAAGTACCTCGCCATGCGCTCAAGCGTCGCTGTCGGCGGTTTCTCCTGTGGCGTCACAAGAGGCAAACCAGTCGCAATGCTGAAATCCAATGCCAATTCAGCCCACGATACTGAAAGGGGCGCCTTGGTCGCGTCGTCCGTCGCCCAGCGCAGCTGGGCAACATGCCAGATAATTGCTGGGAACAATGATTGTTGATAACTCCATTGTTTGTTTGTCAGCATCTCGGGTAACTTTGGCTGAAAGACCCACTCTGCGACGTTTGGCTCCACTGGGTCCCAAGTGGATCCAGGGAAGGCCATCTTCGGACTCCAGGTGCGTGGATTGTCAAGTGCAGGATCGAAATTGGGAGCCCCAGAAGATGAGGCTGCAGCACTCGATATTACACCTGGTGATGCTGCTGCTGCTGTGCTGGCTGAAGCTCCAGTTGGTGCTGCTGCGCTCGCTGATGCTGCTGAGCTCGAGGCTGCTGCACTCGCTGGTGTTGCTGACGTCCTGCTCTCTAAGCTTGGTGTGGTAGCTGGCGGCTTGGACTTGTGTCGTAGTCGTCTCGCTGTCGATGGTGGCTGAGGTGCTGCAGGCTGAGGCTCGCTTGGAGGTGGTGGGTGAGTTCGATCAGGTTGGTACTCTCCATCCTGGTCCATGTCGAGATGAGCCCACGGGTCATACTCGTCATCCTCATGCTGGTGGTGATGGTCGGCCTGCTCCAAGTCAGCCTCGATGAGGGCCTGGGCTTGCGCGCAACGCTCGTCACGCTTGTCCCTGCCCATGCTAGTCAGCTCCTTGGCCCTGCGTTCAAGAATGTGCGTAGCCGTATATTGCAAAATACAGCAGATCTGCTGGTCCTTGAGGTGTTGATGTCGCACCTCCGTTGGTACTTGAAGCTGTCGTGCTGCTCGCGCGGCACCTTGATCTGCTCTCTGGTTGCGTTCCCACAGTGGTAGTTCACCTTCATCAACATTGTTGGCATTGCGATGTGCTTTGATTTTCTGAATGCGAAATGTCTCTGGGCCTTTAGCAAGAACTCCCGTGGATATTGAGGCCCATAGATCTTGATGTTGCTGTGGTGATATGGATTCACCTCGGAGAAGGGCTGACAACTGTCGGTAACAATAGCTGCTGTCTGTCAAGTAGAGCTGTGGCCCCCAAGACCATGATACAAAATGTCTGAGAGCTGCAACTTCAGCTCTGTGCGCTCCTTGAGATACGCTCCGTAGTGGCATCTCCACGTTGCAGCTGTGATTGGGACCGTAGTACAAGGAGTAACCTGATCGTCTCAAGCGCAAGTCTGAGGCTTGCCCTGGACACGCTCCATCGCCCGCTACAATCAATTATCCCTGTGCGACCCTACCTAGGAGTTGGAACCCCTAGGAAAGTAGCAGTAACGCTAAGCTAAAGCTAAGCTAAAGCTAAGCTAGAGCTAAGCTAAAGCTAAGCCGCAGCTAAGCTAAAGTTAAGCTAAAGCTAAGGTACAGCTCAAGCTAAGCTAAAGCTAAGATAAAGCTAAGCTACAGCTAAGCTACAGCTAAGCTAAAGCTGAGCAGCAGCTAAGCTAAAGCTAAGCTACAGCTAAGCTAAAGCTAAGCTAAAGCTAAGCTAAAGCTAAGCTAAAGCTAAGCTAAAGCTAAGCTGCAGCTAAGCTCAAGCTACGCTAAAGCTAAGCTAAGCTAAGCTAAACGCACAGCGAAACGCTAAGCGAAACGCTAAGCGAAACGCTAAGCTAAAGCTAAGCTAAAGCTAAGCTTAAACTAAAACTAAAGCTAAAGCTAAAGCTAAAACTACAGCTAAAGCTAAAGCTAAAGCTAAAGCTCACAGGGGGCTGGGGGGAACCGCTCCCAGGGGACTGGGGGAACCGCCCGGGGCGTGTTCCACTGCCCGGCCCCTTTAAGCTAAGAGAGTAAGAACCCTTCTAGGCAGAGCCGAGGTTGGGACAAATCCGTCTTGCACAAATAGTTGGTCTGCGCCTTCTCCGCCTTCGTAGTGTGGAGGTGGAGGTAGATCAGGTTCGTCAGGGAGTAGCTCGCTGAAGAAGGCGTCGTACTCAGGCCTGTCTGGAACGAGACCGCACTGGCGGAGACATACTCGGAGTTGAAGTAGGCCTTCAACGCTGTAGTGTTCAAGTAGTGGTGCTCGTAGTGAGTCCCAATGGCCACAGTGAAAGAGAATATGATCCATATATTCGTCCGTTGCTCCGCAAAAAGGACAGGCCGTGTGCTCCGATTTGCCGTAATCGATGCCCAATGATGGTAGCTCCGTGCAAATACGCACGTAAGAGAGGTACTTGGTCACGGGTAACTTTGGGCACGACCGCACCAGTAGCATTGGGAAGGAGAGGAGGTTGGACTTTGGGTTCCTCGTCGTCATCCTCATCTTCGCGAACTGCTGCATTATCCGCCCTCTTGAGGATGGCGGTCGTAATATGGTAACTGTTCCCATGTCTCACTCCTTGCATGTCGTTCCTCGCAAGTAGGTGTACATCAGATCGCCAAATCCATCTCCGAATATCTTCACGTAGTACATGCTGCCACCACCCCTGAGGATGCTTGGTAAGATATACAGATTGTCCGTTCGCTCGTTTGAAAGCATCAAAACTGTGGCCGCGTCCAGCCCGGGTCATCAAGAACTGATTTGAGCCTTGCCATTGGACCTCCATCGTTTGGTTTGAATGTACGTAGATCGTGTCCTCGTCGTGCTTGTTGCTGCATCAAGTCCCAGCATCGTCTGACCAAAGGACTCTGGCTGCAAAAGGGCTGGTAAGGATACGTCTTATAACTAACAAGGGCTGTGCCGTCGATATCTGAATAGGACCCAGGCAATGGCCCTTGGTGATCAATGTGAGTGTGATTGCTGGTGACCGAAAAGACAGCGGTACGATAGTTTAGCTAATTGTGTCGTGTCAACTTGCGAAGCTCCAGACCAGGGGCAAGTCTGGGCAAAGAAGCTGTGGCAAGAAGTCGTTGTTTCCCTCTTATGCCCACTGGTGCGCCCGCTGTTCGCTTCGCAACTCTGTATGCTGAGCTGTAGCGCATCCGTCGTTGGGCTGTGGGACATGTGCCGATAGAAACCACTTCGCCTCCCACAAGAATAAAAGCCCGACTCATTTTTATCTGCATGCCGACGGCCCGTGCAGCTTTCACGAGCTCATTCTCAGCTTTGTGGGTGATGGCGTAGTGCTTTGTCTTGCTCAGGTTCGTCTCAGTGCCGCTGAGGCTGTCGAGCTCCAATGATACTTGAGTAGCTTTCGTAGTCCTCTGGGCGTGGTCGGGTCCATCAGCACGAAAATTGCCGTCATCAGTGAAACTGCTCACTCGCGGGTGGCACTCATGTTCAATCGCATTAGACCATATCGTCATTAGAGCCAGAGCTTGCTGCAAAGACCAGCTGTCGCCCTGCACATATTCATTTCGTCTCGTCTTCTCAGTGCCCACTGCCTGTGCCACTTTCCAGCGTGTCCTCAATCTGGAATAAAACGCCTGCGATGCTCGCAGGACGCCGGTGGGACATCCAAGGGCTTCCATCACCTTGTCTCCAATCTCACACTCAAGGAGGTCGAAAAACTTCTTGCGGTCTGCAGTGCGCCCCGACATTGGCGTACGAGTAAGATAAGCCTGCTCGATCTCAAGATTGAGCTCCCATGCAATAGCTTGATAATGATGATGCTGTCGGGCTCCAGCTGCGCCTGGATGCATCCAGGCCTCTCTCCATGCCGCCATCTGCTGAAAGCGGTCACCCGACAGCGCGGTATAGATTGGGCTAAGATTGGTGATGGGCCGCGTCTGGTCCACTGTGGCCAACCACACTTCATCAGGTTCGATTTCTTCACTATGATCAGCTTCAGGATCCCATTTTGGCAGACAGCTTGTGGTACCCAGAGTCATAACCTGCGGCCCACTCATCCATTGATCCTCCACGGCTTTGAGCAAGAGCGCGAACACGTTACATATGCATGCTGGTAGTATTCTCAACTCACCAATACGCCAGCCATCCGCAGCAACAGATCGATGCCCACCTGCTCTATTGAATTGCCTCTGGAGGCGTGCACCTGTGATGTCCTCAATGTTGCATGGCTTGGCCTCGATCTGCTGACCAAGCCGCGCTTTGAAGGCATCCCAACTATGCAGCGCATTGTTATTGAAAATAGCATGTCAGAATTTGTCAACCTCTTCCAATATCTGTATGCGTTGTGTGACGATTCTTTTGTCATGCAACCCTCGCACAGCATGAAGAGTATGATATGGCCTCTGTTAGATCCACGAATCGAGGTCTCGTCCACCTTCAAAACGGAGCGATCGTCGTAGCCGCTTTCTCCATTCATCTATTCGGGCTTGTTTTCTGTCTTTGACTATCTGTGCATGCCTTTGCTCAAGTTGCTGGTGCCAGCCAGAGATGCTGCCAAGGTGTGGGGCCCCCCCTGGTAGCTGATCTCGGCTGAGTCGTAGTGCTCGTTGTACTTGTGGTCTTACCTTGTCCCAGAGCCGCTGTGCACTGAGACGCTGCAGTACTGTGGGTGATCTAGTAGAGTGCCCACATTCAGGTATGTATCTGCTGATTTGAGCTGCCAGCTCCATCAACCTGGGTATGATATTCTCAAGCTTGCGCATTTGAATCGTGGACGGTCCTTCGCGTACTGGGTCCCGCTTCGTGTTCACGGGGGCCGCCGTCGAGAACTCGATCACTTCTGGCATCTGGCTGCGTCCGTGGTAGCGGTGATCAAAACGTATGCCTGTGTGCTCAAGCCGCTTCTCCAGGAACATCTCTCCTATGAGGCCGACTTGCATCCGGGCTTCATCTGGTGATTCATCTTCCAGCGCACGTTCGAATATCTCATAATATTGTTCAATGCACTATTGCCCAATTTTCTCGTTGTCCTCGGTGGAGATCTTCTTGAGCGCCTCGATAGGATAAGCGAGTGGTAATCGTAATCTTTGCCAGCTCTCCTCAAGTTGTGTCACATTGATGGTGAGCTCCAAGCCAAGATGTGAGCAGATCCCCAGGTCACGACGAAGCCGACATGAATGAATGGCTTCACGTGCAGCTGTGTTGGCAATAATCAAGTCTGGTCGACTGACATTCGTACCAAGTGAGAACTTGTCCCAACTCGGATCCTGCCCATCTGTCGGTTCACTGCCATAGGTAGCTCCAATATCATGCCAACGTCCTGTTGCTAGGGCAGCTGAGAGCATCGATGATTGGGTAATTGTCGTGTTAGAGAGTCCACACGCAGAAACGCCGCCTGGTCACCCAGCGATTCGGCATCCTCGAAGGCGTACTGAAAGTTTCTGTTGTTGCGTGTCCTGATCAATACATCATTGCCAGATTCATTGTACAAATATACAATATGGATAGGACTACCACCAGCAAGAACCAACTGCCTCAACCGCCTCGTAGTTTGGTAGAGTACACGCGCAGCACCGTATCTTTTCCCACAACCAATAGCCACCACATCCTGTTTGGTAAGAATAGCAACTCCACCCTGCGCACTCCGTGATGCCTTTTGCCCGTGACAAACCTGATCACGTACAGGTAGCCCAAAGCTGGCCCGATAGCGCACCACTGCAGCACACGCTTTGTCACATCCGAGTTGTTCTCGCAGGCTGAGTCTCGTCTCTTGCAGGGCCAAGACATCTGCCGACATACATGGCATTCTTCCGCTGGAAGTATTCCAGCTGGTAATATTTGCAGAAAGTATTGTAGCCATCCTCGCAGTAGGGGATGGCCCTGGCCTGCGAGCAAGCTGTTTGCCTCGCAGTCGTCTGGAGGTCATCATTGCGGCGGATCAACTTGCATGGGGGAGGCCTCTGAGGTCTCCTTGAGTCGCTTTGCCAGGCGCTCAAGCTCCTCATCATCCTTCTTCTCCTCCTCCGTGAGAACATCAGTGCCTGCACGTAGTAGAGTGAAGCATTTTGAAAGGCCTTGCCCCTGAATCTGGGTTGCGTCATGATCTGTTTGTTTTGTTCTGCCAAAGCCGCACCAATAGCATCCGTGATGAACTTCTGGAAGTCCGCTGGGGGCCCACTGCCTGCTGACGACGCCGGTGTCGGTGGTGGTGGTTGCTCTTGTGGCTGCTGTGCTCGTGATGGCGCTGCTGGTCGTGCTGGTCGTGTAAGTTGCGCTGTGAGGATGGTGCTTGCTGCTGCTTGCTGGGCTGGTGCTCGCTCGCTCGGCTTCTTCTCAGTAAACTTTGTGACAACATCCACCCACTCTTTTGATGCTGGTGCTGGGGCCTCTGGTTTCTTGACTGCATTGATCGTAGCTTGGATACCGCCCAGGAGTAAGTCTGAAACCTGTGGTGGCCCTGCAGCACGTACGCGAATAACAGGAGTTGATCGTGATCCTTTACCTTTCTTTCGTAGACTGACAAATTCAGCTTCCCATCCCAGTTGCTGAGACAGTTCACTGACCAGTTGTTTTCCTTCCACCAGCTGTGGTAGAGGTGAAATCTCATAGAGTGACGGCGCAGGTGGGGCACGTCCCTGTAGGGCCTGCCACGCTGCCTGGGCCTTTGTTTTGCAGACTCGAAAGAAGAGGGCGCCGTTGGCTCTGTAACCCAAGCCTCGGCCTCCCTCCAAAGCTGCTGTCTGGGCAATTGCATCCGTCAAAGTGCCACGTGTGATGGGCGCGAAGTCCTATGTGTTTTCCTCCTCATCCAGTGCTTGGTTCGGTGCACCACCTGCACGGGATCGTTGGAATATGATGCCATCTGGTCCAGATTCAACTCGTAGTGCTCGAGCTCGCACTGAAGTAGTTTTGAACAAACCTGATATTATCCTCTGACCAGGCTGATCATCATTGAAAACTCTGCCACTCCACACCCGCAAATCGATATCTGGACCATGAAATTGCACTGGTAGCTTCGCCATCACGATTCTCGCCAATTCACTGTCCAGAACACGCCATGGTGGAGGTGACTCGTATTTGCGCTGTCCAGGCGATCCCTCAGCACGTCGGTCACGTGCTGCTGTCGCCTGCTTGTGTAATGTGTACAGATCTTTGAAGAGCTTCTCCGTGCAATGAGCCTCGAGAGTGGCAACATTCATGAGCTCGTCTTGGGAGCAAGTGGTCTTTGTGGGCTTCTTTTTCGGGACAACAACTTCGTTTTGCTTCCCGCAATATTGCCATGCATACAACTGCTTGATTGTGCGTCTGCCATCACTTTCAAGAAGAGGTGCATGCATACGACTGATGGCCGACGCGAGTCCACGCTGGCCGCACCTGAGGTACAAGTCTTTAGGCACCTGAGACGGCGCCTGCGCTAGCACAAAGCCGAAGGGGTCTGGTGGGTCAGGTCTCTGCCAGAAACTGTCGAGCTTAGTAAGCTCCAGCAGCTCGGCAACTGTGACCAGGTGCACCGCCTTCATGTTGTTGACGTCTGTCGGCAGGCCTCTGCATACTGGAATATCCCAATCATCAGGATCCAACTTGGGGGTGACCTGCCATCCTGCTGGTTGTGGTTATATTTTCTTTTTCTTCTTCTTTGTCTTCGCTGTGGCCTTCTCGACGTTCTTGATTGCTGAAGATGTGGTAGTGCCAAGAGGCTGCTCTCTCAGCCAGGCGTCGATGGCCTTGGTGATCTCGGTGGTGGGCAAAGCTGCAATCGTCTTCATCCGTTCCGCCAAAAATTTCTTGAGGTGATCATATACTTGCTGGGAATTGTGGTCACTCTGAAGCTCGAGGACCGCGCGCACTCTCGCTTGAGCTTTGGCAGGTGTCACCCATGCCAATACTTTCGCCACCGCCTTCTTCTGGGTTGGCCCATTACCATGAAGAGCGTGCTGCAGTTTGTTCCAGGCACTGTGAGGTAGCGCCCAGTCATAGAATAGAAGTCGCCTCATACGACGGCTGCCAAAAAGGACCCCACTGCGACTTTCATCATATTCGTCATCATGCACCCAAGCACTGATGTCATATCAGTAACTGCGAGACTACTGAAGCATAATATATTCCTATTCGCCATCACAATCATATTGGATCTTCGCGTCCATCCCCTCGAAGTTGGACGACGCCACAACCGAGTACGTCGGGCCGGCATACAGAAGGTTGATCCTGAAGATGTGCTCCATCATCTCGTTGTGGCCGAAGTCGATCTCCTCAGCGTAACGCTTAAAAGTCGACAGCCATCGTTGTGGCTGATCCACGCCGCCGTAGTCGTTCACAAGCTCATACAGTTGGTTCGGATGCTGCCCCTTTGGTGTATGGTCCCTGGGAGCCGTCAAAAACGCTGGTCCGTTCGGTCGTTTTTCCGGATTTGCTTCTTTTGCTGTTCAATGGCGCGGAAGACAGCACGCGCTGCGGCCCCGCAAAGGGTGCTGCCCTGGCCTTCCGGATTTGCTTCCAGGAAAGCCCCTCGGATGTTTCCCTGGCGCTTCCCCTCCTCCGTCTGCCACCTGGGATGTTTCTCCCGTTCCTCCTTCCTTCCTCGAGCGAGAAGAACTTCGGTCTCGGTCGCTGCCAGGATCGGAGCCTCCTCATCTCCTTCGCAAGTGACTGCTCCGCAGTCGAACAATGGAAGCACACTGCTGGAGTCGGAGGGTGCAGGTAGTTGAGAGCTGGGGTCACAGAGGCCAGGAGGTGCATCCAGGCGCGGCTACTTGAAAGGCTGAGGCTCTATCGGCTCCTCAGCGCTGCGCACTAGCTCCTCCTTCTTTGGGCCAGAAGGGCCCTTTGCCCCACGGGGAACTCGTCGGGGCCCCGTCGGATGCTCCGGAGACCCCGCAGGCGCATGGTAGGGATATGGCAATGGAAACCTCGCGGGGGCCGTCGCTGGAGTCGGGTCGCTCGGTTGGGTCGGCGGTCGGCGGCGTCGGTGGAAGCGAATCTGTCGGCGTCGGTGCAAGCTGATTTTCAGACCCTGGCTCTGGAGCAGCCCATGGTGAATTGTCCGCGTCTTCCGCTGGGGGACCCTCTGGAGGTTTGGGGCCCTTCGTGACGTCGTCGAAATGTCGCCCAGACAGATTGTCCAGATCAGCTGTGGTCGTGCGTAGTTCGGCCTCCGCGAGCCTCCGCGCTGTCCTCTCCTCCTCGGTGGCCTCCCGCATCTGTTCCGGCGAAGCCTTTGCCAAACTCCCGGGAAGAGCGACCCAGTAGTTCCCCCTGACAGGCCCCGCGCAGATACCTGGTCGCCATCTGTACGACGACTGTTTGCCTCCAACCGCTCCCTTCATCTTGCGGCACCGCGCTGCGACCGCGTCGCCGGCCTGGAGAACTCGGTGCGCTCTCGGACGACCGTCGAGAGCAACCCTATCAGCCTTCTTATCATTGTGCGCCAGAATCACCCGACGAGCCATGGCGCGGATACAGGCGGCCCATGCCGCCACTGAGTCATGCAGCGCGTAATTGTTCGCCACGAGATTCGGGTCATCCTGAAGCAAATCCTCGGAAATTTCCGAATTTCTGCCGGGAACAATCTGCCAGCGGGAAACTCCGTTCGCACTCGGCAATGAGTTCTTTGCTTCCTGGAGCTGCGCGACACATTTGAGCAATTCTTCCTCGCCCTGGGGCTGAACCTCATCGATCATTACCTGCAACTACTGTTCAAGCCACTTCCCACGCACCTCCACCTTTCCATTCTGTTCTTTTGCCATCCCCGCTGCGTCAACCAAAAGCGTTCCGCCCCTATCCATCGCATCCTGAAGCTTACCCGACGCATGTGCACTCGCAGCATCCACCTTCAGCCACGTCGGCCTCGTGTATGGTCGGGTCCAATTGTCCCAGTTGGTGCGAAGCAGCACGATGGATGAATCCGTCTCTCCAAGCCGGAGTGGGGCCATCACATGCAGAGACGAGGCTTCGCACGCAATATTGAAACACTTCCGCCGCTCCCCTGGAAGGTAGTGCGGGCGCTCTTTCACGTCCATCGCCGCTGATTTCAAGGGAGGCTGTAGAGTTGGATGGGCAGTGTACCTCGCAATGCCTGGCTGTCGTCGTGATTCGCAATCATCGCAGTGGAAGTTCGCCGCCTGCCGTATCGCTTCGGGGCTCGCATTCGCATGTCGGAGATGTCGTAGCATCGCGGCCGTCGTCGCCTGGCCTAGATTCACATGTGGCCGTCGGAGGGCAGCCCTAAAACTCCGCGGACGCCGGGTGCGCACCTCCTCGCCGTCCCCTTCGTCGTCGTCAACGGAACATGCCTCAACCGAATTTCCCGCATCATGGATCGCGCTGGCCTTCGAAAGCCCCTGGGGCATCCTCTTGACAAGCTTCGTCAGGTAGTTTTGGTTCCAGCGGGGAAGCGAGATGCCGATGCCTGGTGGCTGCCACCCTCGGTCTGCACATGGGCATGACCGCCCCGGCACGGAAGTGAAAGCTCGCTTCTTGCCACCTCGGGCGACGCTGTCACGCACTTCCAGCTCTTGCTCAGGGGGGCTCCTGGGACGGGGTGTCTGAGGCCCGCGCGGCGCCCGCTCGTCGCGCCCGCGTGGGCCCTCGGGTCTTCCAACGGCCGCTCCGTCGGAGGCGCCTCAAAGATGGAATGTCTGCCCCGAGACATTTGGTGTTCGGCTATCTGAACGCGCGCCCCGATGTAATTTAGCTTCCAGAAATTCCCGAAGGCGTCGTTTCAAATATTTTCGTTTCGTTTCCCATCCTCCGGGGTCGTGCTCTGGAGGGCCGCTAGCTTTTCGCGCGGAAGGCTCGCGATGACACAGAAGGGGTTTTCCGTCCTGATATTTCCCCGCAGTTCCTGCGCATCAGCTGGCGCGCGAGCGCCCCGGCCTGTGTCCTTGTCGAACGAGCCGAGGTCACGCGTGCCGTGCTGTGGCGCCAAAAAACACGCCCGCGGTAGTGAGCCGATCTCCATCGCACCCGGTGCTTGGCCCATCGCGCTGAAAACCTGGTAGTCCTCGCCCCCCCTGGCCTGAGGGCGCCGGCCTGGCCCTACTGAAAAGACTGCTCTATGTCCTCGATCCCCGCCCTCATGTCGTCTACCGTCGCGTCAGGATCTGGATTCCGCTCAAACTCGCGCCCCAGCAAGTCTACCTCGCAGTGTCCACTACCTTCGGCTTCTCGTGCGGGAACCGACGCTTGCAGCCGTCCAAGCCACAGGCGGTTCTCGCTCATGTCCAGGTTGGCCTGGGGCATCTTCATCGCCTGCTTGCTGATCAGCAGCCCGGCCTTGCCCTCGATCCTGTAGACCAGGATCTCCGCCCGCTTCTTCGCCCTCGGACTGAGCCATTGGATCCATCGTGCCTTCTGTCCGCGACGAATCTTGCCGTCGTAACTCTTGAACCTGACCGTCGGCGCGTTCTCCTCCCGCTCTGGCTGCAGGCCCGTCACCTTCTCATGTTTTGACAGCGTCTCCGATCCAATCAGGGCCATGCCACGGCCCGAGTCGAAAGCGCCACAGCCCGGAGCATGACAAGCGCGCCTCGATAGTATCCTCTCCGTCCTCTGCCTCATCGATCTTGTCCGTGTCGACGTCTTGTTCTCCTATGCGTCGTTCATGAGCCAGCCTCCTGAACCTCTCCTTGTTCGCCAGCTTCGTGATGGGGTTGGCCCGGCCGTCCTTCGACCACGACGCCAGCGGCGCGTCCACTTCGGACCAGATCGTCGTCGTCCTCGATCATGGACTGTGTGTTCAGCGCCGGGAACGCTGCTTCCTGTCGAACTGTTCTCCGTCCTTGCTGGTGCGGCTTCGTCGCGAACTTCTTCGAGCCATGGTATTGGGGCTTTGTTCGCTTCGGGAAATCCCGACTGAAATGGCCCATGTCCTTACATAGAAAGCATCGCACCCGATCCTTCAACTTCTCCAAACTTGACGCATCACGGGTCGGTAATCCTCTCTGCAGCTTCTCTTTGGTCATCGCCGTCCCAGTCTCCTTCCACGCGGTCGAGACATCTCCCGAGTCCTCCTCATCCATCGGCTCCTTCTCTTCCAGCAGCTCGTTGATGTCCGCCTCGACCTCGTCGTCCAAGGTGGCCAGGGCGTCTGCTGCTGGAGTGCTCGCCGATGTCGCGGACCTCTCATCCCGCGCGTTGACTCATGCACCTGAGCAGTCGGCATCTGCTTCGGATGCGCTGTCCGGATCGCCACCGACATCTCTGGAAAGCCCCACTGACGCTGATTCGCCGCCAACGCTACCGCCCGACGCTCCATGCCCAGTCTCGCTCCCTTCAAGAGCAAGAACCTTTGCGCCACCGTCGGTAACTCAACTCCTGCCTTTCGTGCTCTGGCGAAGATAGTCCTCGTCCTCCCCGCGTGCGCTGATGAGGTCTCTCCGCGCTCGATGCGTCGCCCGAACATGGCCTTAAGCACGTCGCCAATCCGAACGCTGGCCTCCTTGTCCGGACATCGTTCTTTTAAGGCCTGTAGGATCAGCCCTCTTTATTGATGTCTCCGAGCTCCAGGTGTTCGTGCGCCTTCTTAGCTTCATCGTCCAATAGCGTCAACACCAACGGATCCAGAGCCTCTGCTTGTTGTCCACGGGCCGTCTCCACAGCCAACTTCGCGCTGAGCCATCGCCTCCAGCTCTTGAACTCCTGCGCGGCATCGTTCCCCTTTCTGGAGAGCCGCCTCCACTGGCCTGGTGTAGCACCGTTCGAGCCGCTGTCCGTCATGTCCTCGCTGGAGAATTCGATATGGCTCAAGACCAATGCAAATCCCACACACTTCAATACCTCCTAGTACTCGATCTCCTCGCTGATGACCGATCATCCCCTGAAGCCTTTTCTGAACCTGCGCTCGCCCCCGGGGCGCTGGCTCCCTGAAAGGTTTGATCAATATTGGTCTGCGGGCGGAGGCACGCGCACGGGCATGTACACACACGGGACAACAGCCAAATTCACTGAAGTCCGCACCTCCCCCGCCCCCCCCCCGCAGCGCCACTCGCGGCGATTCCGATCCGGACAGCGCGATGCTATCGCCCCAGGGGGTCGACCGCCACTGCGCGCCGCGGGTCCCACTGGGAACCGCTGGTGGGATATTTCCGTTTCGGTGGAAAAGGGGGGGGAACCACATAACGCCTCCTTCTCCTCCTCCTCCTCCTCCTCCTCCTCCTCCTCCTCCTCCTCCTCCTACCCTTCAATTCCCTTCCCTGTCCTCCTCCTCCTCCTCCTCCACCTCCTCCTCCTCCTGCTCATCTTCTTCTTCTTCCTCCTCCTCCTCCTCTTCCTCCTCCTCCTCCTCTTCCTCCTCCTCCTCCTCCTCTTCCTCCTCCTCCTCCTGCTCCTCCTCCTCCTCCTCCTCCTCCTCCTCCCCGCAGCGCCACCCGCGGCGTTTCCGATCCGCACCGCGCGATGCTATCGCCCCAGGGGGTCGACCGCCTCTGCGCGCCGCGGGTCCGACTGAGAGCCACTGGTGACCGGTGGGATATTTCCATTTCGGTGGAAAAGGGGGGGGGGGCCACGTAACGCCTTCTTCTTCTCCTTCTCCTCCACTTCTCCCTCCTGTCCCTCTTCCTCTCACTCCTTCTCCTCCTCCTCCACCTCCTCCTCCTCCTCTTCCTTCTCCTCCTCCTCCTCCTCCTCCTCCTCCTCCTCCTCCTCTTCCTGCTCCTTGTGCGAACAGGCTGGGCAGGAGACGCCAATTTTGTGGGAGGACAAGGGGAAGGACAAGGAGGGGAAGGACGAGGAGGGGAGGGTCGAGTTTTATTGCCAGCCGAGAGATTAGGGGGAAGCTTCTGGCAACATTAAAGACCCTTCGCGGTTAAGCATCCTGCACCCCTCCCACCTCCCAAGACCCCTTCGGGTCATAAAACAATCACGACGGGGGGGGGTCCGCTATTTTCGGCCTCTGGGGTCCGTGCCGCCCTCGGGAGTGTCAACAAAAACGACTCAGGATGAGAAACCGGTCCCGGGAAATGGGGCGAGACCTCTGGGGGTCGACGTTGCGAACAAATCACGACGTCGGGGGTCTGACTGAGCCCCTCCCCCCTCCTCGCCCCCCCCCCTCGCCCACGCCCAGCCACCTCGTCCAGGCCGGGGGTGGCCATGGGCGGCCGTGCCTCGTCGATGGCGCCGCCGCCGACACCAGGCCGCCCGCGAAGTCGACGGACGCCTCCTGCGCGAGCGACGGGGGCCGCGCGGCGCGCAGTGAGGACGTCGACGGGCTCGAGCTGGCGATGCCGAGCTACCTCGTCAGAGTGCTCTCGCAACGAGATCCCGCCCTGAGGATCACCGGCTTTCCGTCAGAGTGCTCCCCCGGCGACCCCCCGCCCTCGGGAGGCCAGAGGAGGCGCGGGTGGCCCCGGCCTGGCGGGGTCGCGGCATATCCTCCGCTCCCTTGGGCGAGGCGGGAGGCGCGGCGTCATGCCACGCACGGGAGACTGTCGGGAGGGCCTGCGCTGCTGACGCGCGCGGTTGGGTGCGTAGCTCGTGCAGAGAATGTGATCTAGTGAAGGGCAGCAGTGCTCCGTGGAAGCTCCACGGACACCTCTGGCGGCTGAACTTCCGTCCTCGAACGTGTCTCTTCTCTCTCTCTGCCCGGCTTCTGTGTGAAAGGACGAGTGGGCCTAGCTCCAAGTACGAAGCCAATCAGCCTGTGACGCTACAAGATCTGCAAAGCGACTGCTTTCCCCGAGCCGACAGGCGGACCTGACTTCGGGATGTCTGCAAACCGTGTCTGCTACTTCGTGCAAGACTCTTTCTGGATCGAACGGTCTTGGCCTGCGACTGTTGCGAACCCTACCCCTGCGGGTCCAATCGACGCTGGGGTATCCGCCAACCCCGCTGGGGTTCGCTTCGCTGCAGACATCCTTCATTCGGCGACTCCGAAGGGCGTAGTTTGCAAAGGGTGCGGTTTGCAAAGGGCACCCTGGGGGGTGGGCGAGGACCTCGACAGAGCCCTCTGCTGCGCACCGAGGAGGCCCGACGAGGGCAACGTGGTGCCCCCCTCGCCCCAACGACGCAGATCGCATACCACACTCTGGCGTCGCCGCACCCTTTGTAGTCGCCGATTCAGACTCTGACCCCCCGCAGGCGTCTCATACATCTGGCCTGCAGGGGGTAGGTTTCACATGCGGCGACCGGCTGAGGAAGCACCGAGCGGCTGGCCGCCGAGTCTCCTTCCAAAGGTCCACCTCGAGGCCGCGCTGGCCCTGCTTGACCTGGGGCGTCCGGACAATCTGGACAAGGACGGGGCGACCGGGAGACCGACGACACGACCGACTTTAGAGTTGGACGTGTGACCCCCAGAAGGCACCCGCCCTCTGACAGCGTGCTCCTATGACGCAGCCCTCCCTCTAGATCGCACTCCTCCCAAACGGCGCTGGGCTTAAGTAGTATCACTTCTGGATGGCCAAGTCGTGAGGTGGCTATGGGATGTCAGAGGTAGGGGAAGTATGAATGATCGGACACCGTCCTCTCGAGATCTAGCCCACACTTGAAAAACCAGGGGTGCGCGATTGTAGCTACTGTATGACCTTTGCGAACGCTGTCCACAATTTTCGTCGAATCTCTCTGCGAAGCTCCTCTCCCGTTCCCACTTCGATTGCTGCACCAGTCGGCGGAACGGGCAAGGGCACCCCTGGGGAGGTGGGGGGCAGCCAGAGCAGCAGCAAGGAGAGCGACCTTCCTGCCCCGATCCCGCTGCGAGGCACTTTGCTCTGTTCAAGGCGGTTGAAACTTGTGGGCATCGGCTGGGCATCCCGTCATCTCGGCCATCACTGGCTTGAGCAGGGACCGACAGTCCCAGCATTCCTGTAGTCCTACCACGAAATGTTTTCGAGCCCAGAAATGTTCTAAGAACAAAAACAGTGTTCTTAGAACATTAGCCCGATGTGTTAAAACAAGACAGTCTCAACCAGACATGTTCTAGGAACATTTCGTGCAAACCACCACAGGTTCTTAGAACATGGTTTGGTAGGACTATGGGCACGCCAGGACGCTTCGCCACTGCTTGACTGGCAAAGACGACAGCGAGGTGGTGACACGGCGATGAAGATTGCACCGCGGGCCTGGAACAGCCCCAGGGTGAGCCCGGCGGCGGCGGCGGAGGTGCCTACCGCGGCCTTGCCGACCACGGCGCCGGCCCTGCGCAGCCTGAGCGGGAGGGGGCGAACGGAGGACTCTCCGCGGGGGCACGTCGCGGGGGCCGCCCCGCTGGCCCGCGCTTGGCTCGAGGAGCTCGTCTGTCCCCAGCGTTAAGAGCGGGCCCGGGCAGAGGTCATGGCCAGGCGAGGCGAGGACGGAACTGGCCATCGCTCGGACGTCCATTCCCTGTGTTTTTTTCGGTTTCGTGCGTGGTTTTTTCGCCATACGATCAAAGATGCTCCTCGATGGTCCTCGCCGAAGGAAACATGCACACGTCCGAGCGATGCCAAGGGAAGGAGGGAGAGCATGAGAAGATGACGGGGAGGGCGGGAGCGAGACCGCACCACAAGCTCGCAGAGCTGCAGCCAAAGTCTGGCCTCAACCGACGCCAGTTGGAGAACGAACCCCCTCTCTGTCCCCAGCTGCGCGGGAGGAGCTCCCAACGAAGAGCCCTGGGAAGGAACCGAGGTACCCTTAGCTCCTTAACGTGGTCCTGACTCTTACATTATTCGGTTTGGCTGTACACCGCCTAAAACTAGCTAGGAACGCAAATTGGTGATCCGAGAGTCGCGTCGGCAAGACAAAATATCAATTGAACAATCCGGGATCCAAACTGGGACTCCACACGGCAGCATCGACACAACCTCCGCTAGCTGTCACAACAATTTGCTCGCGGTGCCAAGTGGAGCCTGCTTTGGGTGCCAATGGGTGCGATCCAAGCTGCTGAGAGAACGCGTTTCACGGGCGCTTGCCTTGGGAACATTCGACAGCGCGTTTCGAACCGGGGGGTCGGCCCCCCCCCCCCCAACACTCGGCGCCGTCGATCAAAACCAGGGGGACTCCCCTCCCCCCCAAAACTCCCCCCTCTCCTGAATCCCCCCCCCAAACGGCCAGCAGCGCCGGCGCTGACGCCGGCGACGGCGGGGACGCAGCGACGATAACCACCACTACCACCACCACCACCACTACCACCACCACCACCGCCTCAACCCACCACCACCACCACCAACCCACCACGCAACCACCACCACCACCACCACAGCCCTAACCACCTCCACCACAACCACCACCACAACTCACCATCATGACCACCACAAAAACCCACCACCACTACCACCACCACCACCACCACCACAATCTACCACGCCAGCGCCACCACCGCCACAACCACCACCACTACCACACTACCAGCAGCACAACCCACCACCACCACCGTCACCATCACCACCACCAGCACCACCGCCACGAACCACCGCCACCACGACAAACCACCACCACCACTAACTACCACCACGCCACCACCAAACCGCCACCAACACCACAACCCACCACCACCACAAACCGCCACAAACCACCACCACACCACCACCACCACCACCACCACCACCCCCACACCCACCACCACAACCACCACCACCAACCACCACCACCACCACCACAGACCACCACACCATCACCACCACAACCACCACCACCACCGCCACCACCACCACCGCCACCACCACCACAACAGACCACCACACCACCACCACCGTCGTCCTCGTCGACGCTCCCCGCCGCCGCCGCCCGCCGCCGCAGGCGCTGGCGCCGGCCCAGAAAAGGAAATCGTCGTCCCCGCCGCCGCCGCCAGCCGAGGAGAGGGAGAGAGGAGAAGTGGGGGGGGGGTCCTGTTCCACCCCCCCCCCTCCAAGCGACCACAGAACGCGCTCTTCCAAACTGCTGGATCATAACGGCCAACACATCTGGCATCCAATGCCCTGGGCCACGAAACCGAGAAACAGGCCTTCGAATGCACGCGCCACCAAGGGACTCGTCGAGCTCTTGCCCTTTGCAACTTCTGTGCGCGGTCAAAGAAAGCTCTACTACTAGCAAGCGAGGATGATACTGAGGAAGAGGAGGACGCGGAGGTGAATTTCCACTCATCACCAGAGGAGAGACGTGGAACTCCTGCTCCTTCTCCTAGCGCTGCTGCTTCTCCTCCCTTTCACCTCCTTCTACCTTTCCTCTTTCTGGCCCTCCGTCTCTTTCTCTTCCTTCCCGACTCTTCTTCCTTGCAAATAGCACCTGGACCTCGTCTTCGCACGATCAGGCGTGTCGGTAAGGGCGCGCCAGGCATTTTGCCTGAGCCGTCCTCGCTCTATCTGGTCGCCCTGGAACTTATCATTTCAAAAAATAACACGTATGGACGCCTTGTGGTTTTCAAACTGTCGCTCTCGCCGTACCGCTGAACGCGCTTGTCTTCAAAATTTGTATACGCGGGTGGTGGGCGACTGGTTTTCAGAATGTTGCTCTCGCTTAGGAGCGGGCGCATTCAAACGTATGCGACAGCTGCGCAGGTCGAGAGCGATGGGTTTTCCAACATGTTGTTCTCGCTGGATCGCCGAGCACATTCTTATCAACACATTGCAATAGCCACACGGGTGGAGGGCGGCTGGCTTTCAACATGTTTCCCTCGCCTCGCAGCCGACCATATTCTTGACTTGCAGCAGCTGCGTGGATGGCACATTCTCATGGAGTGCTGTTCGTTTTCAACATGGAGCTGTCGTTGGAAACTTCTACGTATAATACGAATTCAACACTGCATCACTGGCCCACATCGAGCTTTCCCCTTTGAAGCGTATCGGCCCCGCGGGTGCACAGAGGTTGTGTTCAATACATCTGACGCAACTTTATGCTGGGAGGAGGAGGAGGAGGAGGAGGAGGAGGAGGAGGAGGAGGAGAAGGTTCTTTTCCAAACGAGTCTCTCGCTCGTCACGCTCGTAGTCAGCAAAGAGCAGCTGTGCAACGGCTTCACGGGGGGAGGGTGGCTCTGTCTCAAGACTTGGCTTCTGTTGGACACTTGCTTGAGCTTGATGGCGCAACTGGCGTGCACCTCTTATGCAGTCGGGACGCTGTCCGAAGGAACCCCAACATAAGGAACGAGGCCACTTTTTTCCATCAGTTGAACTTCGACTTCCACATTAAATCTCGTTGTGCACTTGCTTGAGCTTGATGGCGCAACTGGCCTGCACCTCTTATGCAGTCGAGACGCTGTCAGAAGGAACCCTGCCATAAGAAACGAGGCCACTTTTTCCATCAATTGAACTTCGGCTTCCCACAGGAAACCTCGGGACACACTCCCCGACGAAAAGGGTTCTTTCTTCAGCGGCCCGACTGTACATGTGCGCGTTTTCTTATTCGGCGTTTCGACATTGGGCGGCAAGGGGAGGGTGAGGGGGGGAGGTCTGGCTCCAGACCTTTGCTTCGTGCGACTGTTTGCAAGAGTGCGGCCTCTGGGGGAGACTCCACCCGCTCGAGACAGGCTCCAAAACACAGCCAAGATCTACTCCATGGGGGGGGGAAGGGGGGTTTTGGAGGGCCCGCGCCGATCGGCAAAACAATACATAAGAACTGCAGACACAGAGAGATAGAGAGAGAGAGAGAGAGACAGAGAGAGAGAGAGAGAGAGCGAGAGAGAGAGAGAGAGGGAGAGAGGGGGGTTGGTGCCCCCAGGCTTCGCAAACATTGTGATTTCACAGGGATCGCCGCTCCCTCGAGTCTCTCTCCCTCTCTCTCTCTCTCGCTGTCACCCTCCGTCTCTGTCTCCCCCCTTCTCCTCCTCCTCCTCCTCCTCCTCCTCCTCCTCC
>CAUYUJ010017295.1:0-33808 GCA_963575745.1 Prorocentrum cordatum
CCTCCTCCTCCTCCTCCTCCTCCTCCTCCTCCCCCTCTTGGAGTATGACGGCTTCCCCAGCACTTGATTCCACTGCATGCTCCTCCACATCTCTGCTCAGGGCAGCTTGCCTGGGCAACATTCCGGGACGAGCTGGTGGGTTTGTTTTCGTTCGCGAGCGCAAGCGGAAGGGCCGCGCGCCGTCCAAAGCTACAGCTAACAAGCAGGAGCCTAGCTGTTGGGGGTACGCGAAGCGTCTACAAATGTGAACAACCGTTGGCTCCCAGTGGATGTGGTGAGATAGAGCAGGGTAACTGGGCTGGCGGTAACTATTGGTGCGCGTGACGCCTTGGTGCAAGCAACCAACGAGCACGCAAGCAAGCACGCAGACAATCATGAGGGACCGTCATTCGGCACCAGCATGGGGGACCGGCATGCACGGGCCATGCAGGATGGCCATAGAAAGAGCAAAGTTGATCGCGCGGGGCGTATCACGAACCGAGATTCGGATCAGGGCAAGAACTCCTTGACCAGCGCTTTGGGAGAATAGCACGCCACTGCAACACATTGCACCACAACTTCAGAAGGGCACCCACCCCCAACCCCGACAAGGGGGGAGGCCAGAAGCTGTTCGGACAGAAGTCTCGGCCACCGCTCACGCTCACGCCCTTCTCGTGCCCGTCCGCCGCCACCGCCGCCCCACCTCAGCAGCCGCATCCCCCGCATCCTGTACCATCGCTCTCAGCCACCGCCACTGCCCCTCACGCCCTTCTCTTGCCCGTCCGCCGCCACCACCGCCACACCAGCACAACCGCACTCCCCCACCACATCAGAATTGCTCTCGGCCGCCGCAGCTGATGGCTACTGCTTTCGTTCGTGCCGCCACTCTCTCGCGTGCATCCTTCGAGCCGCCCTGCGGTGGGATGGTCATTCTAACTGGACGGGCTCTTAGAAGCCCCCGGGAGCCCCGAGAGGCCCCCAAGATACCCCAAGAGGACTCCAAGAAGCTCTCAAGAGACACCCGAACAGACTCCCATGGGCATTCGCCATTTCTGCTCGCCCGCCTCCATCTCCTCCTCCTCCTTCTCCTCCTCCTCCTCCTCCTCCTCCTCCTCCTCCTCCTCCTCCTCCTCCTCCTCCTCCTCCTGTACGTTCTTCTCCTCCTCCTCTCCTCTGTTCGGGCATTTTTTCCCACACCCCTGGACTTCTTCGCAGAGAGCACAACGGCATATCACACATGTTCGGAGGCCCTCACAGGATTTCTTGGATCGGCCCTGAGCCCCCCTGGCGAGGTCCATCGCCGATCCGAGGGAACCGCGCGCGGACGACCTCCGACGGTTTGTGTGTGCAGTGAAAACGTATAGTAAGGACGCGTGGTAAGGACGCAAGACCCTTGGAGTCCGAAGTTGAAGTATTCTGGGCGGCAGGCGGCCAAACCCCCAGGGAACCTGAGAAACTGGCCTGCGAAAATTGCTAGGGACGGGCCGCAGAGGCTGAGGCAGGCAAGGACCCAAGGGTACCCTTGAAAAAGTAGTTTTTCCTTACTATGCGCGTTGACTGTAACTATGCAGTTCTGTTGCTCCTTTCGTCGTTCCCCACGCCCAGGCGATGCTGGCGACGTGGAGGACGCGGCTGCGGTGATGAGGCGGTGGTCCACAAGGGAAACGTCGACCCCTCTCCCAGGCATCGTCGGGCTCTCGAGTGGACCAGAGAGATGGGGCCCCTCCCTGGGACACACGATGGGGGGCGCCCATCCTCGATACGGGTGCGTCGGGATAGACCCCCTGGGGTGTATCCCAAGGGCTTCCCCTTGCCCGAGCGGGTGACCGAAAACTCTTCTCGGGTCGGGCGAAAGGGGGGGATAGCAAAGGAAGGGGTTTGAGAATCAGCTCACGTAGCTAATTTTCCCGGCGCCTCCCGGCGCCGGAGGCGGCTATGTATCGAGGAATGGGCCCCTCGGTGGGGCCGAAATCAGCTGCATGCAGCAAATTTCGTAACCCCCCCTTTCCCAATCCCCCCCTTTCGTCCGGCCCGATCTTCGTGGAGGAGTCGGCGGTGGGGGGCGAGAAGTCGCACGCGCGAGTGCCGGCGGCGGCAGGGAAAAAACGAGGACAAGGCCTGGCGTTATGTCGGGCGTGTCCCCCTACAGTACCCCAAAAGTACCCCAAAATGGTCAAAAATACTCAAAAAATAGTCCCCAGACCATTTTTGGATTATTTTCTGACTTTTTGGTGGTCTTTTTATCTTTCGTCCAAAACCCCCTGTTGGGGAACACGCCCGACATAAGCCTGGCGAGGAGACGACGCGCCGGGAGAGCGGAAAAGCACGCGCCGCCCCCGCGCGGCCGCGCTCAGGGGCCGAATCGGGCCGCGCCGCGCCTGCGGAGGCTCGCGAGCCGGCGGCGGCGGGCAGGGCGACCGAGGAGCCCGAGGCCCCACACGGGGGAGGAGAGCTGCCGCGAGAGCCCCGTGCGAGCAGAGCAGGTGCCCCCCCCCCTCTGCTGCCACTTTTTCTTCCCCTATGCCCTGCCTGCGAGTCTGGCGCTCCCCGTCCCACCTCCGCCCCTCCTCTCGCGCGAGGGGCAACGATAGGGGAGAGTGCTGGCAGAGGGGGGGGCGCATCGACCTGGGAACGGCGATGCATCGCCGATAGATCGGCGGCAGGCCCCCAATAGTGAATCCGCATCTTCCTGTGCAGGTTGGGGCTATCGGGCCCCTAGGCCCTATCGGCGATCAATGGGCGATTGGGAGTCGATGCATCCCATGTGCCTATCCCCCCCTACCATTGCCCCCGACCGTGTCGGGGAGGACGACATGTGGGGCCGGAGAACTTGGGGGCGCCTTGACAGCCCCCTTGACTCTCAGGGACTGCGATCAGGTCGGGCCTGTCCTCCTACAGGGGGATTTTGGACGAAAAATTACAAATACTCAAAAAAATACTTCCCATAAGCTCAGAATAATCAAAAAATGGTCCCCAGACTATTTTCTGACTATTTCCGAAATTTCCTCCTGCAGAGGGACTGCAGGCCCGACTAAAGACTGCGACTGCGACTGCCAAGCATGGAGGGCCAGAAACCGGTGTGGACATGATGTCTCGGAGCTCCCCGCGGAATTATTGGATCGGCGCTGGACCGCCCACCTCCCTGGCGCGCGCATCGCGCCCCAGGCGGCACCGGAGGCGCCGCCAGGGGGGCCCAGGCGCCGATCCAAGAAATCCTCGCGGAGCTCCGAGAAAGCATGTTCATGTCGATGTCCCTCTGAAGCAGGATTTTGCCGCCACTGTCTGTCTGTCTGTCTGCCTGTCCGTAGCCTTTCATCCCTGACGGCCGCGTGGGCTGAACTGGACTCAAAAGTTCAGCCTGAACGCGCATACATGCACAGGCACAGGATCATGCAAAACATACCCTGATTCGTATCGTAGATTGGCGGCGCTCAGAGGGGGGTAGGGGGAGGGGGGAGGGCATCTTAGAAGGAGGCTGTTTCTTAGAAGGCGCCGGCCCTACATCTACTGACAAGGCCCGCGCCTTCTAAGAAGCAGGGTGCTGCTTCTAAGAAGCTTTCCCCCCGCCCCCTACCCCCCTGTGCGCGTGGCTGAGAATTCGGCGGTGGACACACCTCCCTCTAATAAACCTCCCCTTGGTGAAAACGGCCTAGGACCGAAGCAGACGGACCTGGACCCGCGAAAATGACGGCCGCGACGCCCTCTCGCGAACCGAAAACGGCCAATTCCTTAATCGACGTGACGGGGCAGGAGGTCTATCAACCTCCAAAGTATATGTGGCTCACGCAACAGATCTGCAACCCAGAACCCAGAGCTACAAATTCGGAACACCGCGCAGGTTTCCTGGATCTGCGAGAGGCGCGCGGTTCAGGAGCGGCTCCGGAGGCGCCGCCAGGGGGGGCCAACACTGGGCCGACCCAGGAAATCTGCGCGGCCCTCCGAAAGCTGACTCCGGAAACAGTGCCCGCGCTTAGGGATTCTCTCAGACGGAGCCTGGACAAGCACAAATTCAGCTGATGATGAGTCAAGAATCTCTGAGATCCGACGGCTCTGGAGGATGTATCGAACGTCGCGGCCTTCTCAGAGCGTTCTGGAGACTCATTGTCCGGGGTCAACGCTAGCAAACATGTAATCTAATCCTGCAGCTGCTTATTCTTCGACTGACCTGTCGGAAAAATGGGTGAAAACATGAATAGGAAGGCGCTGAGAGTAGATCGGGATTCCGCCCGCCCCCGCAGGAGGAAAGCCAAGGGAGAACCACTCGACGCTCGAAACAAGAAGGCGCCAAAAGCATATCGAAATCTGGGAATCCGAAAACGCCTACATGCAACGACCAACGGAAAACCTGGGATATAAATAAAACCCACTCATGGGGCCCAGCTGCGCTCAGCTGTGCCTGGAGCGCCCGTGGAACGCCCAAAAGTGGATTCGGGAGAACCGCGAGCACCCTCTAGAACAAAGGGTGGTCATCGGGCCAATGCTCTAATCCTATAGTCGGGGCGTTGACCTCAGGACCCCTGAACAAGGAACGAGAACCCTTTTTCCCAATAGCCAAACTTCGATCTCCCATGGAAAGCCTCAGGAAAACCTGAGGCAAACTGTTCAACCATCAAGGAGCACCGAGCCCCTCCCCAACGAGAACGGTTCCTTCTTCAGCGCCCCGACTGTGCTTGCCTTTGGTGTGAGGGCCAAGGGCAGCAGAATCCGACCCATTTCGTCCCAGATGGGCTGGCTGGCTTCTTGGAGGGCGGCGAGGGGAGGGAACGAGGGAGAGGAGGAGGAGGACGAGGCCGAGGGGGAAGCAACGACGGGCCCAAAGAGCAGCAACGAAGGGTGTCTACTTTGGCGTGAGGGCCCTGCGGGCCCGCGGCGGCCTGGCTACTCGCTCCTGCCGTAGACGACGACGCCGTGGCGCGCGGGGAGCTGGCTCGACAGGCACACGACCGTGTCCTGGCGCGGCCGCCGCCGACGACGACGAAAACTTTCGACGCCGACGACAACGACGACGACGACGACGACGACGACGACGTCCGACTACAAGTCAACCAAACCCAGCTCCACTCAACTCTTCAGCTCTAGGAAAGCGGTATCCAGATCACTGCTGCCTCAGTTCCTTGACCTGTGCAGCAGCCAAAACAATAAAACTGAGATGCTATGAGTGCCTGCGATAGGGGAAGTGGTGGCCGCAGCTGCTGGCTTTGGGCTCCAGCTCGGGCACTCTGCGGACCCCAAGTTAGCGACTGACAGGCCTCTGGGGCCGCCGTGCATCTCCCTGGGGTTGTGGATGCCATGACAATGGACACTCTGACAATCCTATCATTGAATTAAAGATGTGTTCAAAATGTGTAAAATATGCTCTAAATGTTTCAAGCATGTGCTTTACATTGAAACCTATTAGACATCTGGAAATTATTTGGCAGCATGCTTCCTCTCCATTGACCGTCCTCCACAACTACAGGGGGAGAGGGGGAGAGGAGCAGGGCAGGGGGCTGGAAGGCAGGCGAAGGGGCCGTCTTTTGTATGCGCCGCGCCCCTCGGCGCACGGGCTTGGCTGTGGGGAGACTCAACCCTCGGTGCAAACAAATATTGCATGAACACCTTGTCAGCCCGGCCCGGCAGCAACTTCCGACGACGACGAGCAGGTTTGGGCAGGTCGAGGGGTGGGACCACGATTACGGCGAGCAGCAGCCCGAGGTTTGGGGGCATATTTCGCCCGTCATCCTTCCCGCCTCCTCCTCCTTCTCCTCCTCCTCCTCATCATCATCATCGTCATCATCATCAGCAGCAGCATCAGCATCATCAGCATCAGCAGCAGCATCAGCATCAGCATCAGCATCAGCATCAGCATCATCATCATCAGCAGCATCAACAACATCATCATCATCATCATCAACAACAACATCAGCATCATCACCATCATCATCGTCATCATCAGCAGCACAATCATCATACCCATCATACTCATCAGCATCAGTAACATCATCATAATCATTATCACAAACAGCACCAACATCCGTATCATCAATGACAACAATAACAATAAGAACAACAAGAGCAACACCAACCAGCATCATCATCGACAACAAAAGCAACAGCAGCAACAACAACAACAACAACAACAACAACAACAACAACAGCAACAGAAGCATCCTGAGCATCATCAACATCTTCATCATCCTCATCCTCATCCCCATCCGCCCAAACCTCCTGATCCGCCTTCTCCTCCGCCTACGTCTCGTCGTCGTCTTCCTCGTCCTTCTCCTCTTTCTCCTCCCCCTTCCATACCTCCTCGTCCTCCTCCTCCTCGTCCTCCTCCTCCTCCTACTCCTCCTCCTCCTCCTGCTCGTCCTCCTCCTCCTCCTCCTCCTCCTCCTCCTCCCTCCCTCCTCCTCCTCCCTCCTCTCCTCCTCCTCTTCCTCATTCTCGTCTTCCTCCTCCTCCTCTCCCTCTCCTCCTCCTCCTCCTCCTCCTCCGCCTCCTCCCAATATCCTGCACCTCCCAAACCCACGCCATGGCCTCGTCGCCAGGGCTACATCCCCCTCCGAAGCTCTGGCCAAAACGCACCTCGGGAAAGGTATAGGGGGATAAAAGGGACGCAGAAGGGGGGACGACGGCACGGGACCCCTCGCAGCATAGAAGCAAAAACACGGCGGGAGGCTTTTCGCCGAGCACAATCTTAGATCTTCAACCCACCATCTTCAATCACCACACTAAGCACAAGCTTTAATCACCACATCTTCAACCCACAGGACAGCCCAACGACGGCTCCAATCCTTCGGCCAGGCGCGTGCTCGGGCCACACACCTGCGCCCTGCAGGACGGCGCGCCAGAGGCGCAGACAAATCACCCGGTCTCGTCCCACGTCCTCCTCCTGACCGTCCCTGCTCTGATCCTCAGCCACCACCTCCTCCTCCTCCTCCCCCTCCTCCCGCTCTTGCTCGCCGGCTGCGAGATGTGCCTGCCAACCTCCGCGTGGGGACCCGCCGCGGCTCCCGCTCTGCGGGGGCTGAGTCCCCTGCCCCTCCTTCCCGTCCGTCCCGTGGCGGCCCACGTCGGGAGATAGCATCGGAGGCGCACCTTCTGCCGTCGGTCTCGAAGTCTAGACCTGGAAGAATCGGCCCCGTGCTCGCACCACCCGCAGCTGGCCTGGCTTAAGCAGAACATAGCCTAGCTCTGCGGGGTCGAGCCCCAGCTGATATCATGTAGGATCCTGGTCTGGTCTCATATCGAGTGGCTCCAACACGAGCGCATTCCGAGGCGTCACAATCTCTGGTAAGTCGCTTCCTCCCAGGAGGATGCCGATCGATCCTGCCAAATGCTGGAAGAGCGCTTCAACGAGTCCATGAGGCTGCGGCATGGAGCGGTGGCCAACGATGCCCGCTCGGGGAAAGCAACCTTCTCACCCTCCTCGCAGACCCACTACATGTGTCTTCGCACACGACCGAAGAGGACAAAGGTGAAGGGGCCCTGGGACACACAAATAAATACACACAAATAGAACAATCCCCTATATTGTCTCATATTTTCTGGGTTTCTCTCTTCCCCCCCCACTGCCCATATTTTCCCATATTTTCTGGGGAATCGACGATTAATTGTGTCTGTGTGTTTTTTCCCTCCTGAACTGCATTTGCCTTCGCACACGACCGAAGAGGACAACGGAGAACCGAGGAGGAATGAGGGAGCCGAAGGGGACCGAAGACCGCACTGCGCGCTCGGATGAGATCGGGGACACGCTAGCCCGGGCGAGCGCCAGCCCGGGCGTCAAGAGCGAATGAAGGGGCCCCAGGACACACAAAGAAATACACACAAATAATTACCCTGTGACGTACCCAACCCATTTGTATCATGGGAAACGAGGAGTTGGCCGAAACTTGCATGGACAATCAAATTGTAGGATCCGTTGTTTGATATGTAAGCTACTTGGGACACGCGCTTATGGCATGATGCGCAGGAGTTCCGTACAAGAACGAGGGGCGACAACTACAGGCTCGAAGAGGACATGGGGAGTCGGGAACGAAGAGCAGGAGAAAGACGTGCGGGAAGCCCACTGTGCTGGGCCCCCCAGCAGCCCTCGAAAGTAAAGACAGTTTCACAGATCGCAGCCCCCCAGGGATGGCGAGGTCTAATTTGAATCCGCGGTGACTACCCACTGTGCTGGGCCCCCCAGCAGGCCTCGAAAGTGGCGACAGTTTCACAGATCGCAGCCCCCCAGGGATGGCGAGGTCTAATTTGAGTCCGCCCGTGGCGTCACTGTGCTGGGCCCCCCAGCAGGCCTCGAAAGTGGCGACAGTTTCACAGATCGCAGCCCCCCAGGGATGGCGAGGTCTAATTTGAATCCGCCCGTGGCGTCACTGTGCTGGGCCCCCCAGCAGGCCTCGAAAGTGGCGACAGTTTCACAGATCGCAGCCCCCCAGGGATGGCGAGGTCTAATTTGAGTCCGCGTGGCCCACTGTGCTGGGCCCCCCAGCAGGCCTCGAAAGTGGCGACAGTTTCACAGATCGCAGCCCCCCAGGGATGGCGAGGTCTAATTTGAGTCCGCCGTGTGTACCCACTGTGCTGGGCCCCCCAGCAGGCCTCGAAAGTGGCGACAGTTTCACAGATCGCAGCCCCCCAGGGATGGCGAGGTCTAATTTGAGTCCGCCGTGTGTACCCACTGTGCTGGGCCCCCCAGCAGGCCTCGAAAGTGGCGACAGTTTCACAGATCGCAGCCCCCCAGGGATGGCGAGGTCTAATTTGAGTCCGCGGTGAGTACCCACTGTGCTGGGCCCCCCAGCAGGCCTCGAAAGTGGCGACAGTTTCACAGATCGCAGCCCCCCAGGGATGGCGAGGTCTAATTTGAATCCGCCGTGGTACCCACTGTGCTGGGCCCCCCAGCAGGCCTCGAAAGTGGCGACAGTTTCACAGATCGCAGCCCCCCAGGGATGGCGAGGTCTAATTTGAGTCCGCCGTGGTACCCACTGTGCTGGGCCCCCCAGCAGGCCTCGAAAGTGGCGACAGTTTCACAGATCGCAGCCCCCCAGGGATGGCGAGGTCTAATTTGAATCCGCCGTGGGTACCCACTGTGCTGGGCCCCCCAGCAGGCCTCGAAAGTGGCGACAGTTTCACAGATCGCAGCCCCCCAGGGATGGCGAGGTCCAATTTGAATCCGCCGTGTGTACCCACTGTGCTGGGCCCCCCAGCAGGCCTCGAAAGTGGCGACAGTTTCACAGATCGCAGCCCCCCAGGGATGGCGAGGTACAATTTCAATCCGCCGTGTGTACCCACTGTGCTGGGCCCCCCAGCAGGCCTCGAAAGCAGGCCTCGAAAGTGGCGACAGTTTCACAGGTCGCAGCCCCCCAGGGATGGCGAGGTCCAATTTGAATCCGCAGTGTGTACCCACTGTGCTGGGCCCCCCAGCAGGCCTCGAAAGTGGCGACAGTTTCACAGATCGCAGCCCCCCAGGGATGGCGAGGTTAATTTGAATCCGCCGTGTGTACCCACTGTGCTGGGCCCCCCAGCAGGCCTCGAAAGTGGCGACAGTTTCACAGATCGCAGCCCCCCAGGGATGGCGAGGTCCCATTTGAATCCGCCGTGTGTACCCACTGTGCTGGGCCCCCCAGCAGGCCTCGAAAGTGGCGACAGTTTCACAGATCGCAGCCCCCCAGGGATGGCGAGGTCTAATTTGAATCCGCGTGTGTACCCACTGTGCTGGGCCCCCCAGCAGGCCTCGAAAGTGGCGACAGTTTCACAGATCGCAGCCCCCCAGGGATGGCGAGGTACAATTTCAATCCGCCGTGTGTACCCACTGTGCTGGGCCCCCCAGCAGGCCTCGAAAGTGGCGACAGTTTCACAGATCGCAGCCCCCCAGGATGGCGAGGTACAATTTCAATCCGGTGTGTACCGTGCTGGGCCCCCCCAACAGTGTCGCAGCCGGATGGCGAGGTGCACCACTGTGCTGGGCCCCCCAGCAGGCCTCGAAAGTGGCGACAGTTTCACAGATCGCAGCCCCCCAGGGATGGCGAGGTACAATCCGCCGTGTGTACCCACTGTGCTGGGCCCCCCAGCAGGCCTCGAAAGTGGCGACAGTTTCACAGGTCGCAGCCCCCCAGGGATGGCGAGGTCCAATTTCAATCCGCCGTGTGTACCCACTGTGCTGGGCCCCCCAGCAGGCCTCGAAAGTGGCGACAGTTTCACAGATCGCAGCCCCCCAGCTGGTACGCAGCGACGAGCGAGGCAAAAGGCAAGGGGGAATAGAGAGAGGCGGGAAGGAAGAAAGGAGACGCGCGAGCAGTGCTCTATGCAAAACGAGAACCCAACGCAGGAGGGTTGGGAAAAAGATCCCCCATGTTTTCCTATATGTTCTGGGTTTCTGTCTTCCCGCCCACTTCCCATATTTTCGCATATGTTCTGGGGGATCGACGATTAATTGTGTCTGTGTGTTTCTTTCCCTCCTGATGTTAGGCTGAGGGAGCCGCCCATGGCGCTCCTCCAAAGCCGATCCCAACCCCCCAACGGTGAGGACCTGCGCGCGGCGCCCTATGTCGAGTGCCGCGCGCAGGCCATCACCGCTGGTGGGTCGGGGTCGGCCTAGAGGCGGCGCCGAGGACGGCTTGTGAAAAAGCGAACGTCCCGATACCGCTTCTCCCCAGACCTCTCCCCAGGGTACGTTCTGACCAGGATTTCGAAGCGAATCCAGCCGTGGCGACGAGGGCCTCTCAGGAGGCCACAGAAGGCGAAATCGACGCAGGGGCAGCGGTATCGGTACCTCTCCCTTCACTAAAGGCGGGGCGCGCGCTAGGAACGACTCCCGCAGGCCAGCGGTTGCGCTTCTCTCCTCCTCGCTCATGAAAGTCATCGGGGGTCCACGACGCGAGCCCCGGTATGCCGCGTGGCAGCTCGCAACTGCCAGGCCAGCGGACGGGCGGGAGCGAATTGCCGGCACCGCGCAGCTGCCAAACCCGGGTCAGCCCCCCGTCAGCGCCGACCCCAAATCTCCGATGATACCCAAGTGTCCAGCGCACTGGCACAAAAAACAGCGGTTTCTCCGTTTTCAACCTCCAAGGGCCCCTGCCGGACCCCAGGACCGTCAAAAAACGGCTCAGAGGCCCTGTACTAAAATTACCTACCGTACCCAACCCCTGTTCCACACGAGGCGAATGCCCATGACCGCTCCGTACAGAAGAACACATCGCCAGGTATGCACGACCTGTGCTGCCCTCCTCTCCGCCGTGCTTCCCACGAGCCTACGAAAATGGCGACAATCGCCCACTTCGTAGCCTCACAGGGAGCCGCGAGGTCTCGGCTGGATTTGGGTAGCCCCCGACCCCGCTGAACCTCCCAACTGCCAACAAAAATGATGACAGTTGGGCAATCCGCAACCTCCCACGGAATTTTAAGTCCTGTCTGGTTGCGCGTGGCCCCTGACACCGTTGAACCTCCCCGGAGCCCCCCGCAAACGACGACGGCGACCCCGATGGAGCCCACGAAAGTGTCGCCACTTTGCGCACTTCGCAGCAACCCAGGGAGCAGCGAGGCGCCGCCAGGGTGCGCGCACTGCCTCCTGGAGCCCACGGAGGCGGAGCCGGTTGCGCAGTTCGCGACCGCCCACGTGGAGCAAGCGAGGTCCAGCCTGGGTGCGCGCACTCCCCGAGTCTGCGGTTCGCCCTCACTTGAACGAAGGATTGCAAAAAAACCCTGGATTGCAAAAAAAACCTTCCCAAGGATTGCAAAAAAACCCATGTTTTTTTGCAATCCTGGGTTTTTTTGCAATCCAAGGGTTTTTTGCAAAAGGGTTTTTTTGCAATCTTTCCCAAGGAGTAGCGAAATCCAGCCTGGATCGCATATTTCCAGACTCCGCCAGTTCGCCGCCACCCAGGGAGCAGCGAGGTGCCGCCCGAGTGCGCGGTTACTCTCCGACCCCGCCGTGCCGCCCAGGAGCCAACGGGGAGTGGCAACCGTCACGCCGCTCGTCGTGGCTGCCACTTCCCAGCGAGCGTCCTCGCTGCACTGAGTGGGACCAAACGGTGAAAAGGCGACATGCGCAAACTATTTTGCTCGAGCACGCGGGGACAGATGCGCGGCCCTGGTCGTCGCGCGAGGGCACCTCTCACCACGATTACACGGAGCCCCGCGCGGCGCGCAAGTAGCAAGTCCGCAGCCCCCCAAAAATAGCCTGGCGAAAAAAAACAATCAAACGCAGTTGCGGACGCCGCAGTTGTGAAACTCCTCGTCGGTGGAGGGCCACGAAGCGGATGAGGGGTGTGTCAACATGGGGGCGAAACCGCATGCGAACTTTGCCACTGGGGACTTCGGTGGAACTACCTATGGGGCCACGAACCGTGTGAGGGTGTGCCAAAATGGGGGCGGAACCGCATGCGAACTCTGCCACCGGGACCTTGGGTGGAACCCCCGATGGGGCCACGAACCGTGTGAGGGGCACGCCGACATGGGGATGGAACCGCGTGCGCATTTTGCCACTGGAGCCTTCGGTGGAGCCCCCTTTCATGGGGCCACGAAACGTGTGAGTGGTGTGCCAAAATTGGGGTGGAACCGCATGCGAACTTTGCCACTGGGGTGTTCGGCACTCCCCATGGAGCCACGAACCGCGTGAGGGGCGTGCCAAAATGGGAGTGGGCCGCATGCGAACTTTGCCACTGGGGCATTCAGTGGAATTCCCATGGGGCCACAAGCCGTGTGAGGGATGTACCAAAATGGAAGTGGAGGCGCATGCGAACTTTGCCACTGGGGCCTTCGGTGGAGCTCCCTATTGGGCAACGGAACGCGTGAGAGGTGCGCCGACATGGGGATGGAACCGCGTGCGAACTTTGCCACTGGAGCCTTCAGTGGAGCTAATTACGGGGCCAGGAAACGTGTAGGAGGTGTGCTAAAATGAGGGCGGAACCATATGCGAACTCTGCCACTGGGGTCCTCGGTGGAGCTCCCTATGGGGCCACGAACTGCGTGAGGGGTATGCCAAAATGAGGGTGGGACCGCATGCGAACTTTGCCACTACGGTCTTCACTGGAACTTCCCATGGGGCCACGAGCCGTGCGATGGGTGTACCATGCGAACTTTGCCACTGGGGCCTTCAGTGGAACACCCTGTGAGGCCACGAACCGTGTGAGAGCGTGCCAAAATGGGTGTGGAACCGCGTGCAAACTGTGCCGCTGGGGCCTTTGGTGGTGCTCCGTATGGGGCCACGAAACGTGTTAGGGTGTACCAAAATGTGGGTGGAACCGTGTGCGAACTTTGCCACTGGGGACTTCGGTGGAGCTCCCTATGGGGCCACGAAACGTGCGAGGGGCGTGCAAAAATGGGGGGGAGGGAAGAGCGGGAGGAGAAGTGAGAATGCGGGCGAAGGACCCAACCATATGCAGTCGTGGGTGCAGCAGTTGTGAGCATCGCCTTCGGTGGAGATCCCTATGGGGCCACGAAACGTGTGAGGGGTGTGCCAAAAGGGGGGCAGAACCGCATGCGAACTCTGCCATTGGGGCCCTCGGAGGAGCTCCATATGGGGCCATGAACTGCGCGAGGGTTACGCCCAAATGGACGCAGAAACGCATGCGAACTTTGCCACTGGGGCGTTCGGTGGAGCTCCCTATGGGGCCACGAAACGTGTGAGGGGTGTACCGAAATGGGGGTGGAACCGCATGCGAACTTTGCCACTGGGGCCATCAATGGAGCTCACTATGGGGACCACGAACCGTGTGAGTGGCGTGCCAAAATGGGTGTGGAACCGCACGCAAGCTTTGCCACTGGAGCCTTCGGTGGAGCTCCCTATGGGGCCACGAAACGCATGAGGGATGTGCCAAAATGGAAATGAAGCCGCATGCGAACTTTGCCATGAGGCCTTCGGTGGAGCTCACTATGGGGCCACGAAACGCGTGGCCTTGCCACGCGGGCCAGCGGCCAGTCGCCGGCTTCGAGGAACGGCAGAGCTACGAGGTCGAGGGCGGGCACCAGAAGCTCCGGCGTAGGCCGCGGAGCCCCAATGGCCAAGCCCAGCCAGCCCGCGGCAACGAAGGAGTCGCGCACCGCGCGCGTGCCGCAGGAGGCGTGACAGGTCGGCTCAGAGGAGGCAATGGCCTGCACGCCCGCGGCATTGAACCCGTCGAACGTCGCCGGCTCAGCAGGGGCCCATGCTCCACGTTCCAGTCGCCTGCCGCCAGCCATGGCAGACGCTGGCCGCGCACATGGGCAGCCAGGGCGCGGAGCGAGTCCAGACTGCCCGCGAGCCCAGCGCCTGCGACGAGGTGGCAGCTCTAGAGCGCCACCACGCTGAGGCCGGGGAGCCTGCAGACGGCGCGCGCGCTCCTGCCGGGCTCATATCGTCGCCGGCGATGTGCTCGCGAGCCTGGATGCACCGACCCCGCCACTCAGCCCCGTGTGCTGCAGCTCTGCGCGCGCCCCAGTGAGCCGTCCGCCGCGGCTCATCAATGAAGGGGCCCTGGGACACACAAATAGATACACACAAATAAAACAAAAATCCCCATATTTTCCCATATTTTCTGGGTTTCTGTCTTCCCCCCCACTTCCCATATTTTCGCATATTTTCTGGGATTCGACGAATAATTGTGTCTGTGTGATTTTCCCCTCCTGAATCAAGGAGCCTTGCGCCTCCAGCAGGCGCTGGGAAGAGAAGTCCGTCTCCTGTGGGAGGACCGTCGAGCAATCCAGCCACGCTTGCGCCCGTCCCCTATGACGTGATGGTGATGGTGAGGAGGAGGAGGAGGAGGAGGAGGAGGAGGAGGAGGAGGAGGATGAGGAGGAGGAGGAGGGAGGAGGAGAAGGGAGGAGGGAGAAGGAAAAAAGAGGTGCAGGGGGAGGAGGAGGGAGGAGGAGGAGGAAGAGGAGGAGGAAGGACCGTCCCCCTCAGACCACCATTGCCTGCTCACACCCAGCGCGGCTGGCGGCGTGGGCCCCGAGAGGGGAGCCACCGCGCGCAGTACCCGCACGCCCTTTTGAGCACCCGCAGGTCGCGGAGGGTCGCAGCCAGGGCTCGCTTGGCCTCTGGGTTTCCTGGATGAGCTCGACGGTGCTGTCGTCGAGCACGTCGGGCATCGCCTCATCAAGGGGGCTGGGCATCCGGAGCAGGAGCAGCAGGGCCAGGAGGGCCAGGCGCCGCGGCCAGCTTCGCCGGGACTTGCCCCGGCAGTTCGCCGAGAACCTTTTCCCCGCCGCCGCTGGCGCCGAGCTACGCGCCCTGCGGGTGCGCTCGCAAGACCTCCGTGAGCTCCTCCTGCTGCTGCACGGGCGCGAGGGGCCTCCTGCTCAGAGGCCGCCTTCTCCATCGCCTGCCGCATATCCGCCTGGACCGCAACGACCGCGCTGGCGGTGTTCGCGATATCGGTCTGTCGCACTTCCAGGTCGGCCTTCGCCTGGTCCAGCGCCGCCTGCGCCTCCGCGATGCTCTTCTGCTTGTCAACCATGGCCAAGCGGAGTTTCTCCTGCTTGGCCTGGAGTCGGCCGAGGCGGCTCGAGAGAACAGCCACTTGGGCCTGCGGCGCCTGGGCCCCCATGCGCTCGGCGCGCAGGGCCGCCAGGCGGATCTCCTGCGCCTGCGCGAGCTCGTCGCCCAGCTGGAGCCTCTTCGTCTTGGCGATCTGGCTCTCGTGCTCCGAGGTCTGGGCCAGCCGCTCGGAGTCCTCGTCGACGGGCCCCTCGGCTTGCGCAGCAGCGGTGCCCTTCGCGCCGCCGCCGCCGACAGAGGCCAGGCTGACCTTGATCACCTCGAGTTGCTTGCGGAAGGCAGCCATCTTGCTGGCCAACGCGCCCGGGACGCCGCCGGCCTTTTGGGCGTGCCCTTTTCGTCCCCTTTCGAGCCCCTTTCGAGCCCCTCCGGAGCCCCAGGGGGCTCGTTTAGGTACCCTTTGGGCACCCTTTCGGACCACCCTCGCCACCCCCCCACATAGGACCCCCCCATCACGCAACGCCCAAGCCTGGCCGCCGCCTCCGCCGCCGGGCGTCGGGCCGCCAGCCTCGGCGCGCTGCTCTCTGGCGCGCCGCAGGACGCGGGGCGGCACAGCGGCCCCGCAGGCGCAGACGGCCCTGGAGGCCCAGCTTGCCGTGCGGTCGCAGCCCGAACAGGCCCATGCCGGGGAACTGCGGGCCGCGGAGGACGGCGGGCAGCGCCATGCCGCGAGAGCGGGGCTCGGCAGCACGCGGCGCGCCCCCGAGGGATTTCGCTGGCTCACCCACGGGCGACTGCGCCCACGCGAGGAGAGGGCCGGAATGGCTGAAGAGCACGGGGGGCTTTGAGCCGAAGCTGCGGGGCTCGCAGCCCCCTTTCGAGCCCGAGCGGGTTCCAAAAGAGAGCCTTGAGCCAGAATGGCCACGGAGCGCGGTGGGCAGTGGTAAGGGAGTGAGGAGAGAGGGGGGGGGGAGGAGGAGGAGGAGGAGGAGGAGGAGGAGGAGGAGGAGGAGGAGGAGGAGGAGGAGGAGGAGGAGGAGGAGGAGGAGGAGGAGGAGGAGGAGGAGGAGAGGAGAGGAGAGGAGAGGAGAGGAACGCGGGGCGCCGCCTCTTCAAAACGAGGGCCCAATACTACAGGATGGTTGGGAACAAGAACGTGAAGATCAGAGGTAGTAGCATTAGAACTAGCAACACTAATAGTAGTGTTGGTCGTCGTACGACTAGTCATAGTAATAATAGCCGTCACCGTCGTGGCAGTAGTAAACTAAGTAGAATACTTGTAGTCGTAGACATTCCAGGAAGTGTAGCAGCAGTAGCAATGACACCATTAAGAATGAACGTACCAAGTCGAACGATTCCAGCAGCACCAGCGGTCCTAGCAGGAGGAGGAGCAGCGGCAAAAACATCAAATTCAGTGGCAGAACGACTTCACCTAGTATCAGCACTGGCAATACGACGGAGACCAGTAGTGCGAGCACAATTTACCTGTAATGGTAGTAGTAGCGCTGAGACAAGAGGAGTAGGAGCAAAGCCGTGGATGCAGGATACCAGTAGGGCAAAGTGTTATTTGGCTGAAGTAAGTGGAGGGCTTGTATTCCTTTTTGAAAACACAAAACATAAGTGGTCTGCGCGGCACAGATAAAGCGAAACCAGGCTCTCGCCATCGCACTCAGCAAAACACTTCCCAGGGGAATGCATAATTAGTGCAAGAGGGTCTTCGTGTTTGCTGCGCAGGGCACATGCGAAGATCGCAGCCACTCGGGGAGCAGCGAGGTCCCGCCTGAGGGCGCGCACTCCCCGACTCCGCCGTGCCTTCCAGGAAACCTCAGAAGAGGCGCCAGTCGCGCAGTTCGCAGCCACCACGGGGCAGCGCAGGAGCAGGCAGGGGGACGTGCGAGAGGGTGGTGACCATAACGCTCGATTCAAAACGAGAACACAACACGGGAGGGCTGGGGCAACTCAAGGCATCGGATCTCCGGGCGCAATGTGCTCCTCGATACTGGCCATGTGGGGGGCCCTCGTGCGGGCCCCGGGGCCATTTCAGAAGGTAGTCCTGAAGACCTGATAAAGGAACTTAGGAACTCAGCGAAGACAGTCCCCTGGGACTGTTTCGAAAGCGCAGACCGTTGAGAGATTCTAGCTCCGATAGTGACTCGTTGGCTAGATCTGGGGAAGAGAGCTGGCCCCGGGGAAGCGGTCGGGACCTCCGGGGCCGCGGGCCAGACAGACATGCTGGCGGCGGACCTCGGGATGACGTGGGCCCCGGCGCCCGGGAGGGCCCGGGGAGGGGCGGAGAGGCGTCCCTGGCGATCTTCGCCGACTCGCTGCAGAAGCTGTGGCCGCCGTAGTTCTTCTCCCACTCGGCCTCGGCTCCGGGCGGTGCGCTCGGGCGCCGCCTGCAGCCGCAGACGCCCGCCGCAGCAGAAGCACGGCGTGTTCGTGTCGTCGTTTCGTGATGACTTGCACGGCGGCCTCTCACACACCGCGGATCGTTCAACCTTGGGCGATCGCGGCCTCCCTCACAAATATGTTCATGTCAGCCGATTCCAGGGCGCAAGGAGCGGTCAAACTTGAACGCCCTAGATGGGGTCGCCGCCTGTAGTGAGACGTCCACGGCGACAACAAATTCACACGAGCCCGACCGAAACCTACGGACCGAGAGCAGCCCAGGAGGAAGCAGCGGCGCGGCGACCGACCGAACGGAACTGACCGAATGCCGCCGACCGCGAGGCAGCCGCACCGACCGAACCGCAGAAACTCAGTGTCCTCCGCAAAAGTGTACACATGGACACGCCCCAATGGATTGCTCCTGGACCTCCGGACCGGATGGGTCAGCGTCGCATCGGAAAATCGAGTCGAATCAGAATGTGAGTCGGATCGGGCCGCATCGCGACGGAGTCGGAATCGAATCGGAACAGCTGCGCCAAGATGCACAACAGAGCCATGCGAGCATCGGACAGCGTCGAATGGTCGGAACATCGGACTCGAATCGGCTGGCCAGAATCGATATAGGAATGGGATCTGCAGGTAGCCGATCCTTTGCACATCGGCTTGCGCCGCAATCCACGCGCGCATGGTCACAGACATCCGATGTCGTGATTTGTATGTTTTTTTCGCAGCGCGGCTCCCCAGATGTCTGGACCCATACCTAGGGACCTGCATTTCAGCCTGAGTCGTGGTTCATAGCCCCGGGGCCTGGTGAGGGCCCCCAGAGACCGAAACTTGGTGGGTCAGAACGCCACTGGAAGCCAACGAATCGACATGGCCCTGAGGATACAGATCAAACACCGGCAGCCGGTGCTGCTCCACCCCGCGATGCTATGCACCGCTCTGGGGCCCTCACTATGGCCCTGCAAGGGCACGGCGGTGGTGAACATAGGGGGCCACATGCGAACACTACCCCTGCCCCCCACGATTTCTGAGGGGCAGGGTGGGGTTCACTTCGCTCAGGAGCTCCCGAACGAAGTGAACCCCACCCTCGATCCCCCTCAGAAATCGTGGGGGGTAGGGGTACAGTCGGGGCGTTGACCTAAGGAACCCTAAATAAGGAACGAGGCCCCTTTTTTCCATGGGTTAAACTTCGATTTCCCGTCGAAAACATGAGGAAAACATGAGGCGAGCTGTGAAACACTTCAGGAACGCGGAGCCCCTCCCCAACCAAAAGGGTTCCTTCTCCAGCGCCCCGACTGTAGGGATCGCCTGTGGCCCCCTAGAACAGCTGGAGGGCCGACCATGGGGGGGGGGGGAGGGCAGCCGCCGCGGCCCACGCAGAAGGCGGGCGCACGCGGCACCGGCTGCTCGCCTGCCCCGAGCGCCCGCGCGTGCGCGCGCGGGTGGGGCGCGGCGCGCGCCGCGCGCGCCTCGCCACGGGCGCTCGGGGGTAATTATGACACAATGGACCTCGAGGGGAGCTCCTCGCCCGAAACCGACCGATGCCACCTGCGAGGGCGCCTCGCGGGTGCAGCGGCGCCCGCGTGGCGCAGCGGCGCGCGTGGAGACCTCGCGGCGGCTGCAAGGGGGCGCCCGACCTGTGCTGCTCGGGTCGGCGGCGGGCGCGCGGGCCCACCGTGCGCACGGTGAGCTCGCCCGAACGAAGGATTGCAAAAAAACCTGGGTTTTTGTTGCAATCCTTCGTGCACGGGTTTTTGTTTGCAATCCTGGGTTTTTTTGCAATCCTGGGTTTCTTTGCAATCCTTCGTGTGTCACGGAGGCCACGATTTACCAGCCTTGAACATATCCCCATCCCTATGCTGGGCATCCCCTCGTCACGATGCCAATCTTGGGGGGTCCCTTATTTTTTGAGGGCGGATCCCCAAGATTGTCATCGCCTTTTGGCGTGTCAATCTTTGGAATAGGGATAAGTTCGAGGCTGGTAAACGGTCGGGGTTGCTCGACGCGTCCCAGCGAACTGCGCGGCCTGGCGGGTTCGTGTTCGCCGCATGGCGGCGCAAGCCAGGACCAGGCGCGGGCCCCGGACATGCCAGCCACCAAGTACGAGTTTAGCCTCGGAGAATTGCTGGCGAGGCGTCGAGTACGATCCGCCCCCCCCAAGCTGTAGGAACCCCGCCGCCAACATCATCAGCAGTTGCGTCGCCGTGATCAAGAAACGCTATCACCATCATCATCATCATCATCATCATCATCATCATCATCATCATCATCATCATCATCATCATCAGCATCAGCATCATCATCATCATCATCATCATCATCATCATCATCATCATCATCATCAGCAGCAGCAGCAGCAGCAGCAGCCGCAGCATCAGCATCATCATCAATCCTCAGCATCATCATCTAATCATCATCTAATAATCATCATCATCGTCATCATCAGCATCATCATCATCATCATCATCATCATCATCATCATCATCACCACCACCACCACCACCACCATCATCATCATCATCATCATCATCATCATCATCTAATCATCATCATCATCTAATCATCATCATCATCATCACCATCATCATCATCATCATCATCATCATCATCATCATCATCGTCATCATCATCATCATCATCATCATCATCATCATCATCATCATCATCATTATCCTCATCATCAGCATCGAATCATCATCTAATCATCATCATCAGCATCATCATCAGCAGCAGCATCATCATCAGCATCAGCATCAACATCACCATCATCGTCGTCATTATCATTGTCGTCACCGTCAGCCTCGCCATCATCGCCACCATCGTCATCACTGCTGCGCCGTTCCCAGTGTAAGCGCCAACGTGCGAATTGCTCAATCCGGAACACGTGCCCGAATCCTCAACACACAACGAACATCTTCAAACGACATATGATAAGGGAGCACCGGCACCGCAGAAAATACCGATTGCCCGCTCTCCGTGCCATCCTTGCGAGCAAGGACTGCGGATCCTAGCTAAGGGCCTTACCACTCGGAGTACAGGAAAGCCAAATGCCGCCGACTCAAAGCGGGGAGCGCCAAAAAAGTGACCACCGGAACAGATCGCTCAGCTTTACGAACAAGACCTTCAAGCCTGCAAGGCTGATACGCGGCCGCCTCTCGCCCCTCGTTGCAAACGAACCAGGTTCAACAACCACGCTCGCTCATCAGGATCACCATCAGCAGCCACATTGGCATCAGCACCAGCATCAACATCAGCATCAACACTCGTCGTGAGAATGGAAAACGGACTCCTGGGGGGCCGAGCGAGTGCAAACGAAGAAGAGCCTGACGCCACGATCGCGAGCCTGGTGGTACAGTAGCCCCGAGGGATCGTAGGCCACGAACGCTACGAGTGTCTGACTGAAGTTCGTGGCACCTCAGTGGTGAGAAACACGGGCCACAATGCACCACCAATCTGACAATGACCTTGAAACGAAAGACGTCATCATCAGCACACCCACCACCGTCATCACCGTCATCCTCGTTGCGATGAGGCTGCTATGAGTGCGTGCCCGTGCGGGGACACCAGCCAACCACATCGAGGACACGCCCTGGGGGATGTCCTGCGCATGCCAAAAATTGTCAGAACACCGAATTCAGGTTCCTACTTTTTTTCCCCCCGAATTCAGGTTCCTACCAGTTGTGGTCGATGTGGCGTCCCAGGACGGCCAAGTGGACCACCGCCACAATCCCCAAAAAATGCGCACGCCGAGGTCGGCGGGCTCTCCCCCGAGGGGCCCTCCCGAAAAAAATCCGTTCCGCTGTGGCTGTGGCTCGTTGTTGCGCCCGGAGTTCGACTAACTGCTCCTACAGTGAAAACGTATAGTCGGGGATGGACAGACCCCCCTTTAGTAAAACGTGGTTTAGTGAAAACGACCTGAGGCCCAAACCTGGCGGGCGCAAGCCTGGAAAATAACGGCCACGGCGCCCTCTCGAGAACCGAAAACGGACAATTCACTAATCGACGTGTCACTGTTGGGGGTTCTGTCCACCCCCGATATAGTAAGGACGCGTGGTAAGGACGCAAGACCCTTGGAGGCCGAAGTTGGGTGTTTTAGGGCGGCGGGCGACCAGTGATAATGGCAAGGACGAGCCTCAGAGGCAAGGACACAAGGGTACCCTAGGTGAAGGCGCGCGTCCTTACTAGGCGCGTTGACTGTAGTTGTGGTTGATGAGGCGTCCCAGGACGGCCAGATCGACCACAACCAGAACCACCGTGCGCCTGTCGAGGTCGGCGGCTTCTCCCCAGAAGGGGCCCTCCCGAAAAAAATCCGTTCCGTTGTGTCTGTGGCTCGTTGTTGCGCCCAGAGTTCGAACAACTGCTCCTGACCAATCATCCTGCCCCATCCCTAGGGGAACAAAAGGTGGCATGAATATAAGAACTCTGAGGTTCGCGCGGATTTCTCGGATCGGCGCTGGGACCCCCCCCGGCGGCGCCTCCGGCGCCGCCCCTGGCGCGCTCCGCGCGCGAGGGAGGGGGGTCCAGCGCCGATCCGAGAAATCCGCGCGGACCTCCGAGTTTGTATGTTTATGTCACTTGTTCTTCCCCTACCCATCCCCCTCATCTGACGAGGGCCGACAAACTCTCCTCTCCCAGACAGGTGGAGGCGCGCCAACGGCGAGAGGAGGCTGGCAAGCGATCCCAAAAGCAGGCGCGGTGGGCGGGCCCTGATGTGGTACTTCGAAGCGCCACGGTCTCCGCGCTTCGCCGCAGCGCTGGCCTGCACCCGTTGCCAACGCCGCCGCACCCGCGGGCCCTCGAAATGACTCACCTTGGCGACCTGGCCCTGACACTCTGCCGTTCAGACCCAGAAGACTCCACAACACAAGGACTCGGCAACAGACGATCAGCACGTCCCACTGGTGATCGCTCACGTGAGCCTTGATAGCTTAGCGAGCCTGTGCAGGCGTCAGCGCGACGCCACTACTACAAAGCGGGCGTTGCGCTCTGGGGGACGGCTGCGGTTGCATCGTTCAACGACCGCCGGCACCTCGGGCGCGCGAAACATCCAGACGACAGCACCGTCGCACACTGCAGAGCCTGTGGCACGGGGCCACGGGTAGGCAACACAGGCAGGGACATGCTGTCTTGCCCACGTATCCTGCCAGCCTTCCCGTAGTTATCCGGAATTCGGTCCAGCTTCTCCTGATGCCTCATGGACAGGACCGGACTGGACGAGAGACGGTCCAACGGAGAAAGCCACGAGGCAGGCTCCAAGCTCGCTCCTCTTCCGGGGTAATGGCGATGGGCCCCTCCAGGGGCTGAGTTCCCATGGGAGACTCTCTCGCGAGGCCGTGAAGCCCCCATCTCGATGTCCTGCACTCACAACTGCGCACACAAAAAAAACCTTCGAAAGTCCGCGCGGAGGTCTTGGGTCGGCACTGGACCCCCCTCTCTGGCGCACGGAGCGGCGCCAGAGGTGCCGCCAGGGACAGGGAAAGTCGCCGCAAGGGACAGGGAGGGTCCAGTGCCGACCAAAGAAATCCGCGCGGCCCTCCTCCGAAAGTCATGATCGTGCAGTACTGTTCTTATTCGACTCTCGCGAAGATGTGAAAATCCGTATCTCCAGCTCCTGCACTCCTTCAGCTCCCTTGGGGGCATTCCACATCGGGGTCGGAGGATCGCGCCGCGTCGGCTTGTGTGCGAATTAATGGGGGGCGATAAAAGGGTGGGAAGAAAGGTGGGCACCTTTCTGCAGCCCTCGCTGCCCCCGATCTCCCCCGCATTACGCGTCCTCCGATCTGCATTCGGGGGCGGCCAAGAGGGGGGCGTCCAAGAGAGGGGGGCGCAAATCATGGCCGGCGGCATGTGCGCGGCCCAGCGGGGGGGCCAGGGACGTAATGAAATGAGAAGAGGCGCCATGAAACCAGGGGAAATATCATGGCCCCCGCCATGGTAAATCCGATCCCACCTGGGCGGCCTGGACTGGCCGTTGACCTAAGGAGCCCTAAGTGAGGAACGCGGCCCCTTTTTCCATAAGCCAAACTTCGATGTCCCATGGGAAACCGAAGGAACACCCGAGGCAAACTGTAAAACAATCCAGTAACACCGACCCCTCCCCAACGAAAAGTGTTCCTTCTTCAGCACCCCGACTGTATCCCTATGCTTTGCGTGGCCTTATCTCGACATGTTCAGATCTTCAGGATTCTCTTTGTTTCTGAGAGCGCATGCCTAAGATTGTCATCGCTTTTTGGCCCGCCAGTCTTGGGGATAGTGACTTCGAGGCTGGTGAGATCTTGGGGCAACGAAATGCGAAAATGTTCAGAGCCCCTGGCCAGGCCCATCTTGGGCCCAGGAGCGGTGCATACGCCCCACACTGAACTCCGCCGATCTGATGTTTCCGCCCGTGGCCCCAAAGATCGCGACCCCCTCCCTCTCAAGGTAGTTTGATTGTCCCGGGCCCGGACACATGCACCAAGAGCGCAGGCCCGCGCAGGAGCGAGCCGCGGAGCCGAATCGGATCGGAAACAGATCGGATCGCTCGCGCCCGAGTCGTCGCAATATCTGATCGGGATCGTATCGTTTGGGATCGCGGATCTTGGGACGCACAGAGACATCCGAATACTATATGTCCTCCTGGGAGGCACGCGTCCGACCCGAACATATAGTATACCCGTCTTGGGGTACATCGTTTCCCGAGCGGTGTGGTCAGAAAGCGCCCGCCACGACGCATATAATATACGAATTCTCGGTGCGCGCGTCGCCCCTGGCGGGGCGACGCACACATAGTATCAGTATGTTGGGGGGCGCCGATCGTTTGGGATCGCGGATCTGGCTCGGCCACCGCACGCTGGAGGGCGAATCGCTCCGTGTCGGATCGGACCTGGCCATCGCTCGGACGTCCATTCCCCGTGTTCTTGTCGGTTTCGTGCGTGGTTTTTGTCGCAGGATAGTCCAGGATGCTCCTTAATGATCCCCGCCGAGAAAGAGTGCGTGATTCGTCCGAGCGATACCAAGGGACCTGACCGAGATCCGTGTCGAGATTTGGTGATCAGGTGAAAATCGAATGGGGCCGCGAGTGGCCACGGAGGGGCCCCTTACGAGTCTGGTCGGAAACGGAGGGCCACCACGCACAAGGGGACTCCGGGTGGGCACACCTGGGACTTGCGGGGCGCAGTTTTTCAGCCTCGGGCCCATCCCTACCCCGAAGCTTGACAAGCCCAAGGCGACCGTACTTGTACGGATGTGCCCTCAGAAACTCTGAAATCCTTGAGAAACAAGAGGTGGAGCCCCGCGATGGGGCCACTCGACACCGAAAGGCATCCGTAGGTTCGTGTCGCGACGACTTGCACGCTGGCTTCAGACACCGCGTGGATCGTTCACCCCTGATGGGCGGCGCCGAACCCTACCCCCGCCGACCGTCGATCCTCCTGAATCGGTGGGAGGCGGGGGTAGGGTTCGGACTTCGCCACCTGTTCGACGAATTCCGAACCCTAATGCGGGACGACGATTAATAAAAAATTGGGAGAGAACGATTTGTTATATAACAAAAAAGTTTTATGATATTTCTGTACAATTTTCTGACTGAAGGAGAACGCTTTAAAAAATAGTTTTCTAGCCCGCGGCCGGTGTTTTCTAATCGTCATCCCGGGCGCCGCCGCGTGAACGCGACCTCCGGTCATTTATTAATCGTCATCCTCCATTATGGGCACTTCTGGGGTAGGCAGAGTCCCAGAGAGCCACCAAAGACACGCCAGAGGCCCAGGCCTAGCGCTCACGACGAAAACAACAACAACAACAACAACAACAACAACAACAACAACAACAACAACAATTACTAGCACGTGGGGACACTCCGTTCTCACCAGTGCCAGGGTTTTCATAGGAGGCGGGCAATACCCCCACTTTGTGGGGGGGCCGGTTCAAGCTCTACCAAATTTCCAAACGACTCTTCGCCACCACCCACACCCAGCTTCCCGCCCTATGACGTTCGGACACTTCACTTCGTGGCATGCGGACGACCGTGGCTACTATTCAGGGCCCCGCGGCCGACGACGACGGCGTGCGCGCGCGAAGAAAAAACGAATGTGTCCCGCATGGTATTATTTGACAGGGATGATGGCCCTGGCAGGTGCGCAACCGTTGTTGCAGAAGTTCGAAAAAGTTGCTCGCAAAAGCCCGTTTGACAGAAATGTTTAAAAAGTGTTGGGTTTCCTACGAATCCGCAAGAGCGCGCGGGATGAGATTTTGACATTTTTTTGTTGAAAAACCATTGGTTTTTTGATGTTTTTATGTTAAAATCGCTCCGAACACTAAGCTTTTGGAAGGATTTCTCTTGCGCGCGCGAATGTCCACTTTACCTTATTTTTTGCAAGGGATTCTTGAAGTTTGGTTATGTTAGAACAAGAAATGTCCACTTTAGCATATTTTTTGCAAGGGAAAGCGGGCCGTAACAAAACAACCGGATCCGGACCAACCCGTTTTGCCTGAGACTTCCTCACAAAAGTGATGAAAATGTGGCTGCGGCCTAGGCGCGGCGGGGGGGCGTGCACCAGGGGTCCCAACAATAATTATTCTTTAGAAGTAATAATGTTCATCAACAACAACAACAACAACAACAACAACAACAACAACAACAACAACAACAACAACAATTACTAGCACGTGGGGACACTCCGTTCTCACCAGTGCCAGGGTTTTCATAGGAGGCGGGCAATACCCCCACTTTGTGGGGGGGCCGGTTCAAGCTCTACCAAATTTCCAAACGACTCTTCGCCACCACCCACACCCAGCTTCCCGCCCTATGACGTTCGGACACTTCACTTCGTGGCATGCGGACGACCGTGGCTACTATTCAGGCCCCGCGGCCGACGACGACGGCGTGCGCGCGCGAAGAAAAAACGAATGTGTCCCGCATGGTATTATTTGACAGGGATGATGGCCCTGGCAGGTGCGCAACCGTTGTCGCAGAAGTTCGAAAAAGTTGCTCGCAAAAGCCCGTTTGACAGAAATGTTTAAAAAGTGTTGGGTTTCCTACGAATCCGCAAGAGCGCGCGGGATGAAATTTTGACAATTTTTTTTTGAAAAACCATTGGTTTTTTGATGTTTTTATGTTAAAATCGCTACGAAAACTAAGGTTTTGGAAGGATTTCGTCTTGCGCGCGCGAATGTCCACTTTACCTTATTTTTTGCAAGGGATTCTTGAAGTTTGGTTATGTTAGAACAAGAAATGTCCACTTTAGCTATATTTTTTGCAAGGGAAACCGATCGTAACAACACAACCGGATCCGGACTCCCCGTTTTGCCTGAGACTTCCTCACGAAAATGATGAAAATGAGGCTGCGGCCTAGGCGCGGCGGGGGGGTCGCGCACCAGGGGCCCCAACAATAATTATTCTTAGAAGATAAATAATGTTCAACAACATCATCATCATCATCATCATCATCATCATCATCATCATCATATCAATCAGCTCATGATCATCCATCCGTTCATCTCTTCTCACCATCATCAGCATCATCAGCATCATCATCAGCATCATCATCAGCATCAGCATCAGCATCAGCATCAGCATCAGCATCAGCACAGCATCAGCATCAGCATCAGCATCCAGCATCAGCATCATCTCATCATCATCATCATCATCAACATCAGCATCAGCATCAGCATCATCATCATCATCATCATCATCATCATCATCATCATCATCCTCATCATCATCATCATCATCACCCCCGCCGCCCATCGACCTGCCTGCGTCGTCGGTCGGCGAGGGCAGGCTTCGGCTTTCGCCGCCGATCGGCACGATCGCGGCCTGGCGACAGCGCAGCTCGCTCGACCTCGGCCGCATTTTCTGGGCCACCGGCGGTGCTCCACCTTACCAGCCTCGAACATATCCCTATCCCTAAGATTGACACGCCAAAAGGCGATGACAATCTTAGGGATTCACCCTCAAAAAATAAGGGAATCCCTAAGATTGGCATCGTGATGAGGTGCCCAGCATAGGGATAGGGATATGTTCCAGGCTGGTAACCACCGCGAACTCACACGCGCCAGAGGCAACTCTGGCGAAGGGCCACGCTTACGCGTGGCCGGCGGGGCAGTAGAACAAGCCTGGAGGCGCTCTTCCTCGGCCCAGCGCCGCTGGGAGGAGGGGCGTGGGGGTGAGGACGGTGGGAAGCAGGAGCAGGAGCAGGAGCAGCAGCGCAGCTCCGAGGAAACGGGGAAGGGAGAACACACGTGGAGGACATGGAGGAGGGGGGGGCCCGAGGGGCCCAGCACGGGGGGGCGCCACCCGGGACGCCGCGGCGTCGAGCGGGTCACGAGCCTGCCGCACCACAGGCCCGAGGGGAGCCCCGCGCGGCCTCGGCACCCGCGGGGCACGTGCGGCCAGAGCGCGGCCAGCGGAGCGGGGGCCGAGGGCGGGAGTCCCGCGGCCGCAGGCCTAAGGCCCCATGGGCTTGGTTCGCCTTAGAGAAGCCCTGGGCGTTTTTGCTCGCGCCTTCTACTTTAGGCTCTCGACAGGCTGAAAACGGGGGGAGATAAAAAAAGAAAAAACAAAAAAACAAAACAACAACAACCAAAAAAAACGACGAAGGACCCAACCATATGTTGGTGTGAGTACCGCAGTTGTGATTAACTCTTTCGGTGGTGATCCCTCTGAGGCAACGAACCGTGCTAGGGGTGTGCCGAAATGAATGGCGTGGTAAACAACGCGAAAAAAACGAACAACACAATGCGGACTGCGCCACGGGGACCTTCGGTAGGGCTCCATATGGAGCCACGACACGTGTGAGGGGTGTGCCGAAATGAATGGCGGGGACGCATGCGAACTGTGCCACTGGGACCTTCGGCGGAGCTCCTATGAGGCCACGAAACGTGTGAGGGGTGTGCCGACATTGAGTGGCGGGGACGCATGCGAACTGTGCCACTGGGACCTTCGGCGGAGCTCCTATGGGGCCACGAAACGTGTGAGGGGTGTGCCGACATGAATGGCGCGGGGACGCATGCGAACTGTGCCACTGGGACCTTCGGCGGAGCTCCTATGGGGCCACGAAACGTGTGAGGGTGTGTCCGAAATGACAATGGCGGGGACGCATGCGAACTGTGCCACTGGGACCTTCGGCGGAGCTCCTATGGGGCCACGAAACGTGTGAGGGGTGTGCCGAAATGAGTGGAGGGGACGCATGCGAACTGTGCCACTGGGACCTTCGGCGGAGCTCCTATGGGGCCACGACACGTGTGAGGGGTGTGCCGACATGAACGGCGGGGACGCATGCGAACTGTGCCACTGGGACCTTCGGCGGAGCTCATATGAGGCCACGAAACGTGTGAGGGGTGTGCCGAAATGAATGGCGGGGACGGATGGACCTTCGGCAGAGCTCCTATGGGGCCACGAAACGGGTGGGGTGTGCCGAAATGAGTGGCAAGTACGCATGCGAACTGTGCAACTGGGACCGTCGGCGGAGCCCCTATGAGGCCACGACACGTGTGAGGGGTGTGCCGACATGAGTGGCGGGGACGCATGCGAACTGTGAGACTGGGACCTTCGGCGGAGCTCCTATGGGGCCACGAAACGTGTGAGGGGTGTGCCGAAATCAACGGCGGGGACGCATGCGAGCTGTGCCAATGGGACCTTCGGCGGAGCTCCTATGGGGCCACGAAACGTGTGACGTCGATGACGACGATGATGATGAGGATGATGGAGGAGGAGGAGGAGGAGGAGAAGAGGAGGGGACGGGGGGGAGGAAGGAAGGAGGAACGCGGGGCACCGTCTCTTCAAAACGAGGACCAACATCACAGGATGGTTGGGAAAACCTACGTCCCGTTTTCCCCCACATGCTTGGTGGGGTGGTGGTTTCCTTCCCTGCCTCGTCGCACCCGCGGCCCTCACACCCCACCTTCCTCCTCCCTCCCCCTTCACACCGCACATCACAGCGCAGCACAGCGCAGCACAGCACAGCGCAGCACAGCGCAGCACAGCACAGCTCAGCACAGCACAGCTTAGCTCAGCACAGCGCAGCACATCACTGCACAGCACAGCAAGCGCACCACAGCGCAGCAGAGCACAGCACAGCACAGCTCAGCACAGCTCAGCACAGCTCAGCACAGCACAGCACACAGCACATTGACACACAGCACGTACACAGCACAGCACAGCACAGCTCCTCTCAGCACAGCATTGCACAGCACAATACAGCACCTCAGCACAGCACACCTGTGCACTACACAGCACAGCACAGCATTTCTGGACACCATACGGGGTGCGCAGCAAGTGGTCTCTGAGCGCGGCCGCTACCACGACACTGTCGCAAAGCCTAGCAGGCGTGGCACTGTCTGGACATCATAGGGGGTGCGCAGGGGGTGGTCTCTCAGCGCGGCCGCTATCCACGACACTGCCGCAAAGCCTAGCAGGCGTGGCACTTTCTGGACACCATAAGGGGTAAGCAGGGGATGGTCTCTCAGCGCGGCCGCTATCCACGACACTGTCGCAAAGCCTAGCAAGGGTGGCACTTTCTGGACACCGGGGTGCGCAAGGGGTCTCTCAGCACGGCCGCTATCCACGACACTGTCGCAAAGCCTAGCAGAAAGGCACCTTCTGGACACCATAACAGGTGCGCGGGGGGTGGTATCTCAGCGCGGCCACTACCCACGACACTGCCGCAAAGACTAGCAGGCGTGGCACTTTCTGGACACCATAAGGGGGTGCGCAAGGGGTGGTCCCTCAGCGCGGCCGCTACCCACGACACTGCCGCAAAGCCTAGCAGGCGTGGCACTTTCTGGACACCATAAGGGGTAAGCAGGGGATGGTCTCTCAGCGCGGCCGCTATTCACGACACTGCCGCAAAGCCTAGCAGGCGTGGCATTTTCTGGACACCATAGGGGGTGCGCAGGGGGTGGTCTCTCAGCGCGGCCGCTATCCACGACACTGTCGCAAAGCCTAGCAAACGCTGTACTTTCTGGACACCATAAGGGGTAAGCAGGGTGAGGTCTCTCAGCGCGGCCGCTATCCACGACACTGTCGCAAAGCCTAGCAGGCGTGGCACTTTCTGGACACCATAAGGCTTGCGCAGGGGATGGTCTCTCAGCGCGGCCGCTATTCACGACACTGTCGCAAAGCCTAGCAGGCGTGGCACTTTTTGGACACCATGGGGGGTGCGCAAAGGTGTGGTCCATCAGCGCGGCCGCTATCCACGACACTGCCGCAAAGCCTGGAAGGCGTGGCACCTTCTGGACACCATAGGGGGTGCGCAGGGGGTGGTTTCCCAGCGCGGCCGCTATCCACGACACTGTCGCAAAGCCTAGCAAGCGCTGTACTTTCTGGACACCATAAGGGGTAAGCAGGGGGTGGTCTCTCAGCGCGGCCGCTATCCACGACATTGTCGCAAAACCTAGCAGGCGTGGCACTTTCTGGACACCATAGGGGGTACGCAGGGGGTGGTCCCTCAGCGCGGCCGCTACCCACGACACTGTCGCAAAGCCTAGCACGCGTGGCACTTTCAGGACACCATAACAGGTGCGCGGGGGTTGGTCTCTCAGTCCACGACACTGCCGCAAAGCCTAGCACGCATGGCACTTTCTGGACACCATAGGGGGTGCGCAGGGGGTGGTCTCTCAGCGCGGCCGCTATTCACGACACTGTCGCAAAGCCTAGCAGGCGTTGCACCTTCTGGACACCATAGGGGGTGCGCAGGGGGTGGTCTCTCAGCGCGGCCGTTATCCACGACACTGTCGCAAAGCCCAGCAGGCGTGGCACTTCCTCGACGCCACAGGGGGTGCGCTGGGGGTGCGGTCGATATCCGTTTCGGGCTCGCAACGTGTGGCAAGCGTGGCACTTTCTGGACGCCACATTGGGTGCATTGGGGGTGCGGTCGCGACCAGTTTCGGCCACGCAAAGCGTGGCAGGCGTGACACTTCCTCGACGCCGCAATGGGGTGCGCTGGGGGTACGGTCGTTATCTGTTTCGGGCTCGCAAAGTGTGGCTGGCGCGGCGCTTCTCCTCTTCCACCTCTCCTCTTGAGTGGCGTCACCAACGGTATCGGCGGGGCAACGGCCACCAACTTCATTCTCACATGCGTCACTTCAGCCATCATCACTCCAGCCATAATATAAGTGTGTGGGGTTCCTCGGTAGCGTAATGTGTTGCGTTTTCAGGGCTGTACGTGTTAGCGTTGTTTCTGCATTTGCTTTGCGCTTTCAGGCTGAAAACGCCATTATCCCGGCAAAGCAACCTAACAGCGATGTGTATAAGCATATCTGGAAGCATTCCCCTTGAGATTCAGGTGAGAATCCAGTTGTAGAATTCTGCTGTTCTCGCAGTCGCAGTCCATTCGTAATGACAGTCGCAGTGGCAACGGCCTGAAGATCCAATGGAATCTCAAGGATTCCTGGGGATTCCTAAGGCATCCTTAGGCATCCTTCGGAATACATAGGAATCCTTAGGAAACCTTAGGAATCCTCAGGAATCCTGATTCCTAGGGATTCCTAGGGATTCTTAAGGATTCCTGAGGATTCCTGAGGAATCCTAAGGACTCCTGAGGATGCTAAACTATGCCTACGGATTCCTAAGGATGCCTACGGATTCCTAAGGATTCCTAGGGATTCCTATGGATTCCTACGGATGCCTCAACCTGCCTCAGTTTCAGCCTCAGCCTCAGCCTGCCTCGGCCTCAGCCTCAGCCTGCCTCAGCCTCAGCCTCAGCATGCCTCGGCCTCAGCCTGCGTCAGCCTCAGCCTCAGCCTGTCTCAGCCTCAGCATGCCTCAGCCTCAGCCTCAGCCTCAGCCTCAGCCTGCCTCGGCTTGCCTCAGCCTCAGCCTCAGCCTGCCTCGGCCTCAGCCTGCCTCGGCCTCAGCCTGCCTCAGCCTCCCCTCCTCCCCCCCTTCCCCCCCCATTCAGCCTCACCTTGTCTCAGCTTCGGCCTGCCTCGGCCTCATCCTCAGCCTCAGCCTCAGTCTCAGCCTCAGCCTGTCTCGGCCTGAGCCTGCCTCGGCCTCAGCCTCAGCCTGCCTCAGCCTCAGCCTGCCTCAGCCTCAGCCTCAGCCTGCTCTCAGCCTCAGCCTGCCTCAGCACCTCAGCCTCGGCCTCAGCCTCAGCCTGCCTCAGCCTCACCCTGCATCAGCCTCAGCCTCAGCCTCAGCCTGCCTCAGCCTCAGCATGCCTCAGCCTCAGCCTCAGCCTGCTTCAGCCTCAGCCTCAGTCTGCCTTCAGCCTCGGCCTCAGCCTCAGCCTGCCTCAGCCTCAGCCTGCCTCAGCCTCAGCCTCAGCCTCAGCCTGCCTCGGCGTGCCTCAGCCTCAGCCTCAGCTTGCCTCGGCCTCAGCCTGCCTCGGCCTCAGCCTGCCTCAGCTCGGGCATTCAAAATATGGCACAGGACTGGTGTTCTGGGAACACGAAGATCACGAAGTGGCCCACAGTTGGCTCCGGGCAATCAGAATATGGTGCAGGAATGGTGTTCTGGGAACACGAAGAACACGAAGTGGCCTACAGTTGGCTCCGGGCATTCAAAATTAGCCTGGGAATAATCTTCTGGGAATACGAAGAACACGAAATGGTCTACAGTTGGCTCCGGGCATTCAAAATGTGGCCTGGGAATGGTGTTCTGGGAAAACGAGAACACGAAGTGGCCTACAGTTGGCTCCGGGCATTCAAAATGTGGCCTGGGAGTGGTGTTCTGTTGGCTCCGGGCAGTTAATATGTGGCTCCTGGCAGTGAAAATGGGGAGTCCCCGGATTCCCGCGGCACCCGTCCGGCATCTGCCCAGACCCCTCTGGGGAGTCATGGTGCTCTCTTTTGAGACCGCTAGAAACCTATCAGTCTTCGCTGTTAGGTAACTATCCCGGCAAAGCAACCTAACAGTGATGTGTAGGAGCATATCTGGAAGCATTCCCCTTAAGATTCAGATGAGAATCCAGTTGTAGAATTCTGCTGTTCTCGCAGTCGTAGTCGCATTCGCAATGACAGTCGCACTGGCAACGGCAGTCGCACTCACAGCCTCAGCCTCAGCCTGCCTCAGCATCAGCCTCAGCCTCAGCCTGCCTCAGCCTCAGCCTGCCTCAGCCTAAGCCTCAGCCT
>CAUYUJ010017295.1:33908-58908 GCA_963575745.1 Prorocentrum cordatum
TACCACTACTACTACTACTACTAATACTACTACTACTACTACTACTACTGCTACTACTACTACTACTACTACTACGACTACGGTTACGACTACGACTACTACCACTATGACTACTACTGCTACTACTCTACTACTACTACTACTACTACTACTACTACTACTACTACTACTACTACTACTACTACGACTTCTACTACTACTACAACTACTACTACTACTACTACTACTACTACTACTACTACTACTACTACTACTACTACTACTACTACTACTACTACTACTACGACTACTACCACGACGGCGACGATTACGTAACAGAGTACGCCGACCCAGACGGAACCTTGCAGCTCCCAGATGGGGACTGCGAACTACGCAAGCGTCAGTACTTGCTTGGGTTTTTGGGAGGCACGGCGGAATCGGGAACCACGCGGGTCCCTGCGTGGCATCGCTGCTCCATGGAGGATGGCGAACTGATGCGAACTGCGAAACTGTCGCCACGTTCGTTGGTTCCACGGAGACACGGCGGAGTAGCGGAGTACGCGCCCCAATACAGGACATCGCTGCTCGCTGGGTGGATACGATCTGCGCAACTGTCGCCACGTTCGTGAGCTCCTGGGAGGCACGGCGGAGTAGCGGAGAACGCGCACCCAGCCGACACCTCGCAGTTTTCTGGGGGGCTGCGAACTGCGCAATTATCGCAACTTCCGTGAACTCTTGGGAAGCACGGCGGAGCAGCGGAGTACGCGCACAAAGACGGAACCTCGCAGCTCCCCGGGTGGCTGCGAACTGTGAAGCTGGCGCCACTGTCGTGGGCTCCTGGGAGGCACGGCGGAATGGGGGGTCACGCGCGCCCAGCCGAGGCCTCGCTGCTTCCTTGGCGGCTGCGAACAATGCAACTGGCGCCACTTTCGGGTTCCGGGGAAGCGCGGCGGTGTCGAGGGCCACGCGCACTCAAACGGGACCTCGCAGCCCCCTGGGTGGCTGCGAACCGCGTATCGTCGCAACTTCCGCGGACTCTTGGGAGGCACAGCGGAGTAGGGGGGTACGCGCGCCCAGCCGAAACCTCGCACGCTCCTGTTATGCAAGAACTGTGCAGCTGTCGCAACTTCGTTGGCTCCGGGAGGTCCAGCGGAGTCGGGGGCCACGCGGATCCAATCGAGACATCGCAGCTCTTTGGGTGGTTGCGAACTGCACAACTGTCGCCAGTTTCGTAGGCTCGTTGGAGGCACGGCGGAGATGAGGGCAGCGCAAATCGTTCACATCTGGCGATGTGCTCTTTGTGCGGGGTATTAATGCAGATTTCCGCCTCGCACGGAGGAAGATTTAGGGCACGTCTAGAATAACTGTCTGGCGTTATTCGTGTATGCTTCTATGTATACATATATATATATATATATATATATATACATATACATATACATATACATATACATATACATATATATATATACAGAACTATATATGCCTCTGTCTCTGTATCTGTCGTTCTCTCTCTCTCTCTCTCTCTCTCTCTGTCTCTCTGTCTACCCCTCTCTCTTTCTCCCTCTCTAGAATCTTTCTCTCGTTCATAAAAACCTTGTTCATGCCAAACTTTCAACAAGCTGATTTCTTCCGTGTGGGATTTACGCTGGTTCCAGCTGTGCAAGCGATTACGCATAAGTGTCGGTTGTGCGACATTTTCGGGGAGACGTAAGATTCGGGTTCGAGGGATTCGGGTTGGCCTGACGGGGCCATCATTTAAATGACGAAACCCAGTCCGGAATCTGACGCGAGCTCCCGCTACAGACATCCCACGAAAGCTGGACCGTCAAAATCCAAGACGCGCTCGTCCGGAAGCATCGGCAAACCCAAGTCCGGCGTTGACATGTTGGGAAAGTTCCATTCGTGGTATACCATTTCCTGTCTTGTTTCGTCATTTGCCAGGCATATCAAAATGAGTGCAAGATAAGTCAACACAAGTGCTCATATCTGGTCTAGGACTGAGTATGCCCAACTATTCGGGCACCCCGGGTCCAGTTCGCCACCAGCGTTTCGGCGTGTGGTTGGTCATCCTCTTCAGGACCTGCCACAACCAACCACACGGGGCAGGCCGACGCTGACACGAACGACTTTTTGGCCTTCAAAGAAGGGAGGCAACAACTCCCCCCTCTTTCGTGACACCGTCGGCACCTGGCGGCTAGGCCGCTGATGCCCCCTTTTTCCTTGTGACCCCCCGCCCCCGTGACCAGAGCATTGACTGGAGCACAGGACGGCGGAGCCAACTTCGTATCCCAGTTCACGGGCACCACAATCAGAGCGTACGTGCGAAGCCCCCTTTATGGTAAAGCGACCACTGATACTACTCTGGCTGATGGGAAAAAGGCTGTGACTGCTGACCGAAAACGAGGAAGACGAGCTCCTGGAGAGCTTCGGCTGATAACCCGTCAGTTGCCAGGCATATCAAAATGAGTGCAACATAAGTCAGCACAAGTGCTCATATCTGGTTTAAAACTGAATATGCCCAACTATTCGGGCACCCCGGGTCCAGTTCGCCACCAGCGTTTCGGCGTGTGTCTTGGCCATCCTCTTCAGGACCTGCCACAACCAACCACACGGGGCAGGCCGACGCTGACACGAACGACTTTTTGGCCTTCAAAGAAGGGAGGAAACAACTTGTTTATCTGATTTCCACAAAGATAAACAACAAGGAAGGGAACGCTCAGAAATAATGCCGCCGCAAGAAGGAGCCCAGAGGCCCCCGAGATGGCCCCAGAGATCCCAGCAGAGGGTTGCAGCCGAGGGTGGCCCGAGGGCAGCACCGAGAGGCCCCAAGATGGCCCCAGAACTGCTCTGATTTTGCCGACGTCTCCGCAGGGGGGCCAGCGGACAGCGGTTGGTCTGTCTGTCTGTGTGTCTGTGACGCAGCACACCACCACGGCCTTGCCGACCACACCAACGGCCACCCTTGGCGTGGCCGAGGCTCGCGAGGAGGAGGAGGGGGAGGAGGAGGAGGAGGAGGAGGAGGAGGAGGAGGAGGAGGAAGAGGAGGGGGGGAGGGGGGAGGGGGGAGGAGGGGGAGGAGGGGATAGTAGGAGGATGATGAAGGGGTTAGGAGGAGGAGAGGAGTGAGGAGGAGGGAGATTAGCAGGAGGGAGGAGGAGGAGGAGGGGGAGGAGGAGGAGGGAGGGAGGAAGAAGCGGAGGAGGAGGAGGAGGAGGAGGAGGAGGAGGAGGATGCTTTACTCTATGTCCTGCACGCCCTGCCCGCGCCCGTTCTCCTGCCCACCTCTGCACGCCGACTTGCCTCTCGCGGCCCCGCACCTGCAGCGCCTGGTGGCCGCTCCGGTGCTTGACGCGGAGACGTCACTCGGCCCTTGTTCCCGCCTTGACTGCCTATATCCTGTGATGGGGCTGTTGGCATTCTCCATATCCTAAGATGGGGTTCATGTTACTACTCTGACGCATTCCCCTCCTCAGTTCCCCTCCGCATTTCCGTCCTCAGTTCCCTTCCACTCAGATGCTCATACTTCGATCACTCGAAGCGAACTCATACTCACATCACTCCGCTTTCTCCTTCACTCGCATCACACCGAGATTCACTCATGCTCAGAATCACTCATACTCGGACTCATGCACTGTCAGACTTGCTCCATCAAACTCGGCCGCATCACTTCCTGACTCCGACTCGCTCAGACTCGCTCACACTCAGACTCTCCCACACTGAGACTCACTCATAGTCAGACTCAATCTTGCTCACTCAGACTTCGTCACATCATTTCCTCACTCTGTGGCGAGCCGGCGCAGAGGGCATCGTCCGCACTCCGCTGGCTTCAACATCTACGGGGAGCCGCCGGGAGCTATGTCACGGGGCCGGTCGCGACCAGATTGTGGGGATGACTCAGGTGGTCTGCCTTTTTCGGCGACACCGACTCCTCTGCTGTCAAAGCAGATTGCGGGGATGTCTCAGGCGATGCAATGGCTTCAGCACCCCCACGGGGGAGCCGCAAGAAGTATGTATTTCACAGGCGGTTGGCTTGTTTCGGCGCCCCCGACTCGTCTGTCAGAGCAGATTGGGGGGATGTCCCAAGCGAGGCGTTAGCTTCAGCACCCCAACGGGGGAGCCGCCAGGGGGTATTTCACGGGCCCCGTCGCGCCCAGATTGTGGGGATGTCTCAGGCAGTTGGCTTGCTTCGGCGCCCCGCACTTTTCTGCTGTCAAAACAGAGTGTGGGGATGTCTCGGGCGAGGCGCTGGCTGCAATACCCGAAGGGGCAGCCGCCAGGGCGCTCTTTCAGCACCCCAAGGGGGGAGCTGCCGGAGGTATTTTACAGGCCAGACCGCGCCCAGACTGTGGGAACGCCTCAGGCGGTTGGCCTGTTTCGGCGCCCCCGACTCTATTTCACGGGCCCAGGCACGCCCAGATTGGGGGGATGTCTCAGGCGGTTGGCTTGACTCGGCGCCCCCGACACTCCTGCTGTCAGAGCAGACTGTGGGGATGCCTCGGGCGAGGCGCTGGCTGCAATACCCAAGGGGCAACCGCCAGGGCGCACTTCAAGGACCCGTTCGCGTCCAGATTGTGGAGATACAGTCGGGACGTTGACCTAAGGAACCCTAAATAAGGAACGAGGCCCCTTTTTCTCATAAGTTAAACATCGATGTCCCATGGAAAACCTCAGGAAAACCTGACGCAAGCTGTGAAACAATCAAGGAACACGGAGCCCCTCCCCAACGAAAAGGGTTCCTTCTTCAGCGCCCCGACTGTACTCGGCGCCCCCCACTCCTCTGCGTTCAGAAGCAGTTTGTGGGGCTGCCTCGGGCCAGACGCTGGCTTCGGCACCCAAAAGGGGAAGCAGCCGACGGGGAGGCGCTCGACGGGCCCGTTGGCGCCCGGGCTGTGGAGACTCTCTCGGGCGGTCTGCCTGCTTCGGCCCACGGGGTTGTTCCAGGGCTTTGTGCTACTTGGAGGCCTGCGGACTTCACTCGCTCGCTCACCACCTCCTCTTCCTCACCCAGACACGCATTCACACACACACAGAGACCTTCCTCATCAGCACCCCTTGCCCGCTCAGACTCTCTCGTCACACTCAGACTCTGACATACTCAGAATCACTCGTACTCACACTCATCCGCTAGTTGGGTTCACTCGCATTCAGACCCATACCCACTCAGACTCAGGCAGAACCACACTCAGGCTTACTCACACCAGATCCACCCACCCTCAGACTCAATGGAACTCAACCTTTATCGTACTCCGATTCACTCATACTCAGACGCATTCCTAGACTCATACTGAACATACTCATTTTCAGACTCACTCACACTTAGAATTACTAGCACTCAGACGTACTCACACTCAGACTCCCAAACCCTCAGATTCATTCATACTCTGACTCACTCGTACTCAGACTCACTCATACTCAAACCCATACACAGCATACACACACTCAGACCTTAGGCTTATTCACACTCGGACTCAGAATCATTCGCACTCAGACTCACCGACATCCAGTTTTACCCATAATCAGACCCACTCGTACTCAGACCCTCGCATGCAGAGACTCGCGCACTCTCGAACACAAGCATACCCCGACTCACACACACTCAGACTCAGTCACAATCAGGCCACATACACACAGTTTCACTGACAGTAGTCTCTCTTCTGGTGGTCCCATGCTCCCTCGCAGTTTCACTTGCGTTCCATGATCTCTCCTGGAAGATGCTGCGAGGAGGAGGACACCACTGAAGTCGTCGCTGTCGTCGTCGTCGTCATCGTCGTCACCGTCGCCGTCACCGTCGCCGTCGCCGTCGCCGTCGTCGTCGTCGCGCCCGTCGTCTACGCGGACTCTCTCTCTCACACCGAGGTGCTCACAGACAGAGTTCCTCAGCGACACGTGACAGGAATATGAGATCCATATATATATACTAGAACCACGCGCGCGCTTCGCGCGCGCTTAGGTTCTAGCGCGGACTTCCCCGATTGTGAACGCGAGCTCGCACAGAAGAGGGGCAGGCGGATCGGTCGGAGCATCATCGACAAGTCGCAGCAGCTTCAAGGATGGAGGGGCGGCTGTTTGTTTTCAAAACGTGACTATCGCCCCAGCGCCGCGTGCTTTCCGATGTCGGTGTTTGCAGCCGCTGGCAGGACCGAGGGCGGCTCCTCTTCAACACGTGGTAGGCGCCCTGGCGCCGCGCCCAGTCGTCTGAAAGGTTTGCCACCGTTTGGGGGATTCGTTTGGTTGACGTCCGAGGCATGGTGTGCTGGCAGGGTTTACGAGCGTCAGGGCGCAGCAATAAAGCGGATTCGCGGCGTTGAGGTTCCAGGAAGGACCTTCCGGCGTGGTTTAGGAATGCCAGGGCGCAACCGTCATGTTGCTTCGCTGCGCTGAAGTCCCAGGAACGGCGTCTTGTCACGATTGAGGATTCTCGGGCAGTTGCCGTCAAATGGAGCACTTCCCGAAATGAACAAATAATTCCCGTAGGAGCCTACGAAGAAGAAGCTAGGCGGGAGCGTTCATTGCAACATGGTGGATGGCTCTTGGATGTACACTGGTCCTTGTCCTCCTCCTCCTCCTCCTCCTCCTCCTCCTCCTCCTCCTCCTCCTCCTCCTCCTCCCCTCCTCCTCCTTGCCGTCTCGGTAGCCGTTTTGGCACCGTTGTGGGGTCTCCTCGGGGCTGTTTTGCGGCCTCTTTAGGCCTCGTTTGGGCATCCTGGTTTGCCTCTTGGGGGCCTCCTGGGGCCTCTTGGGGGCTCCTTGGGGCCTCCTGGGGCACTCTTCAAGCCGGTTGGTCGAATCTTGGAGTCGTGGTCCCCGTCTTGGGCGCATCTTGAGGCCGTCTTGGGGCTCTGTTGGGCTGTCTTGGGCGACTCTGGGGCCCTCTTGGGGCCCTCTTGGGCCGTCTTTGGGCGCTCCTGGGGGCCTACTGAGCCGTCTTGGAACGTCGGACAGCCGAAAAGGCTGGAAGGCCAAAATCGTTCGAAAACCTTCGTAAAATTGACGATTTCGGCCTCTTGAAGCGCTCTGGAGATGCGTCTTGAAGCGTCGTGGAATGCCTTGGGGGGCCTCTCGGGCCGTCTTGGGCCTATCTTGGGCGTCCTGGAGCGGTCTTTCGGCGACTCGGGGCCCGCTTGGGCCGTCTTGGGGCTCCCTTCGCCCGTCTTGAGCACGTTTTGGGCCGTCTTGGGGCCCTTCAGAGCCGTCTTGAGCCCCTCTTGGAGGCCTCTTGGGCTTTCCTGGGGCGTCCGCGGGGGGCCTTTCAGCCGTCGTGGAGCGTCGGAAAGCTGAGAAGGCGGGAAAAGCAAAAGTGTCCAAAACCTCTGTAAAATAAACGATTTCGGCCTCTTGAAGCGCTTGGGAGAGGCGTCTTGAAGCGTCGTGGAGTGCCTTGGGGGGCCTCTCGGGCCGTCTTGAGCCTATCTTGGGCGTCCTGGAGCGGTATTTCGGCGACTCGGGGCCAGCTTGGGCCGTCTTGGGAGCCTCTGGATGCCCTCCTGGACTATTTTGGACCTCCCCGGCCGCCCCGTCCTCCCATGGGGGGTTGGAGGCGGCGGCCTCCGAGGCCCAGGACGCGGAAACCCTGTAAAAACACAGGGAAAATGAGCCCCCGTCCCGCCATGGGGGGTGGGGGCACCTGTCCTGGGGCCCCCGGCCTCGCCCAAAGGGATATATATATATATATATATATATATATATATATGTGTGTGTGTGTGTGTGTGTGTGGTCATCTCCGCGTCGAGTAATTACTCTGACGCCGCCGATTGCCTCACACTCCTCCTCTTGACTCCCTTCTCCTCGCAATCAGACGCAGTCATACTCAGACTCACTTATACTCAGACCCATGCTCATACTCAGACTCACTCCTCACTAACACTGCATGGATGTCTCATGCGAGGCGCTGGCTTCAGCACTCCAAGGGGGGAGCCGCAAGAAGTAATTGCACGAGCCCGTTCGCGCCCAAATTATGGGGACATCTCAGGCTGTGTCCCTTTTTCGGCCCCCCAGCCCTCTGCTTTCAAAGAAGATCCAGGCGAGGCGCTGGCTTCAGCACCCCAAATGGGAGAGCCACGCCAGGCGTGCTTGCACGGGCCCAGTCGCGCCCAGACTGTGGGAACGTCTCGGGCGGTGCCCCTGCTTCGGCCCCCCGGTCCTCTGCTTTCAAGAACCGGGGAGGCGCAAGACTCGGGTACGGGGGACTCGGGTTGGCCCGACGGGGCCACCATGAAAATGACGAGACCCAATCTGAAATTTGACGCGGGCTCCCGCTGCAGACATCCCGAGAACACCGGACCGTCAAACTCCAGGACGCGCTCGTCAAAAAACGCCGGCTCACCCGAGCTCTGGCTCATTCGAGCCTCACGTTGCCCCGACGGCTCGGGCGGGGCGCTGGCTTCAGCACCCCAGGCTGGAGCCGCCAGCAGCCCGTTCGCGGCCAGACTGCGGGGATGCCTCGGGCGGCTAGCCTCCCGGGTGCCTCGGACTCCCCCGTTGTCGGAGCAGACAGTGGGATTATCTCGAACGAGGCGCTGGCGTCGGCACAGCGAAGGAGAGGCCACGCGGTATGACACTCGCCCATTGGAGATTGTGGGGACGTCTGGAGCGAGGCGCTCGTCTTGCACCTCCGACTCCTGTCCATTCAGAGCCCCGTGATCACCACCATGTAAATTGAAGGACGGCCGCCAAGAGGAAGAGAAGGGAGGGGCTGCGGCGAGTAGGAGGATGGAGGAAGGGATGGAGGAAGAGAAGGGAGGGGCTCCGGCGAGTAGGAAAAGGAAGGGGAAGGGAGGGGGCCGCCAGGGAAGGGGGCACCGGCGAGGGAGGAGCGAGGAGGGAGGCCGGCGGAGGAGAGAGGACAAAGAGGGGGAAGGAGGAGGACGCACGTAATTGGGCAGGACGACCGCCAGGGAGGAGGGAGGACGAAGGAGGAAGGAGGAGGACACAGGAGGGGAGAAAGAAGGGAGGATGGAGAAAGAGAAGGGAGGGGCTACGGCAAGTAGGACGCGGAAGGGGAGGGGAGGGGGCCGCCAGGGAGGGGAGCACTTACCAGGGAGGAAGAAGGAGGACGGTGGGAGAGGGGACAAGGAGGAGGAAGGAAGAGGACGCACGAGGAGGGAGAAGGACGGCCTTCCGAGAGGATGCGGGAGAACGGAGGAGGAAGGCGAACGCACGAGGAGGGGGAAGAGAGGAAGGATACAGAGATGGGATAGAGTACGACGAGGAAGACGAGGAAGGAGAGGGGAACGGCCTGCTCAGCGCCCGTCTGTCCGTGAATTGTTGTCGTCGCGGTCGGCGCTGTCTGTCATCGTAGCCGCCGCCGTCGTCGCCGCACCCATCGTCCACTCGGATTCCCTCTCACACCCACACACTCACGTCCAGACGCTCACAGCGAAACGCGCCAGAGAATGAGTTGCACATATGGGACTCTCCGCGTCGAGTACTTTGATTAGTAGCAGAAAAATGGCATAAACATAAACTTTTGGCGCTCCGCGCGGATTTCTTGGATCTGCGCTAAACCCCCCTTCTGGCGCGCGGAGCGCGCCAGGGGCGGCGCCGGAGGCGCCGCTGGGGGGGGTGCCCAGCGCGGATCCAAGAAACCTGCGCAGGGCCGGCGGCATGTGCACGGCCCATGGAGGGAAGGCTCAAGGCGTAATGGAATGAGAAGCGGCGCCGTGAGATCTTTGGAGATATCACGGCCCACGCCATGAGATCCGCCCCCCCCTGTCTCGGGCCGGGCAAAAGGGGGGGATAGCAAAGGAGGGGGTTGAGAATCAGCTCACGTAGCTGATTTTTCCGGCGCCTCCCAGCGCCAGAGGGAGCTATGTATCGAGGAATGGGCCCCTCGGTGAGGCCGAAACCAGCTGCATGCAGCAAATTTCGTAACCCCCCCTTTCCCAATCCCCCGCTTTGGTCCGGCCCGACCCTAGTCACCACCCCCCTGTCTGCCGCCCCCGAGCGATGCCGAGCCCAACACGTCGACCCCAGCCCCCCCGGGGACACGTCGGGCCCGACACGGGCTCCCTGCCTGGACCCTGTCAGTGTGGCTCCTGCACCTGCCGAGCAGAGCACGGTGGCGGGGGTGGTGGCTGGCTGCCTACCAGACCACCCCAACCCGACCCGAAGACCCGAAGTTCGCCCGAATTTCGGGTTGGAGGGGGTACGGGCTTCATTTGTGTTTTTTCTGTGTTCCCCGACAACCCCCCCCCCACTGGAAATGGACGGCAAATCGAGGCCTTCGGGTTGGGATGGGGTGGTTTGGTGGCGGTGGCGGTGGCGGAGTCGCGCGGCAGCGCAGCTGCATACTCATCTGGATCTCCTCCCGCGCGCTGTGAAGCTCCGCGCCGTGGAACTTCTTCCTGCCGAAATGCGCCATCGACATCTGGCCCGGCGCCCCGGAGACCATGGGCGCCGGCCCATACCCAGCCTTCTGCGGGTACGCCCCAGGGTAGGTGTCCGCCGGCCCACCGATCGGGCACACGCCAGCATTGAAGGGGCCCTGGGACACACAAATAAATACACACAAATAAAAGGATTCCCTGTATTTTCGCATATTTTCTTTGTTTTTGTCTTCCCCCCTACTTCCCATATTTTCCCATATTTTCTGGGGAATCGACGATTAATTGTGTCTGTGTGTTTCTTTTCCTCCTGACACACGGCAGCATGGACGAGGGATTCGAGGACCTGGCGCGCGGGCGCCAGGTCCACGGATCGGGGAAGGTGCCCCCGAAACGTGCAGCCAGTACTTACCGCCGCATGTGGCGACGGAGCGCGCCAATCGTGCGTGGAAACGCGACCTGTCGCTACTCCACGCGCCCCCCCTCTGACTACCTACCAGACCACCCCAACCCAACCCGAAGACCCGAATTTCGGGTTGGGGGGGGTACGGGTTCCACATGTGTTTTTGTCGATGTTTCCCGACCCCCCCCCACTGGAGATCGAGGTTCAATTTGAGCCTTCGGGTTGGGTTGGGGTGGTTTGGTGGGTGGTGACCTTCATCTCGCGGGTGGACGGAAAAACCCTTCTGGAAAAACGCCTGTTGGTGAAAGCTGCCGGCGGAGCTCCTCGTGCACACGACGCACCGCACTCCGAGTGCTTTTTTCGGGCCGGGCAGCTCATTAACGTCAAAAAAATGACCGAATGTATCCAGCGAAACGCACGTCGATTAGAGAGAGCGGCTGCAGACTGCACCAGTGCTCTCGAATGCCAATGTAGCGTGAACCCGTGCAGACTTCCTTTGTCGACTCGTCTGGGCGGGCGTTCTCGCAGTGCCCGAGCATCACCGCTGGGGCCCAGGGACACCCCGGCGATCCCAGGGCCAGGGGAGGGAGTTCGAGGCGGCTGGGGGGGTCTGAACTGGATGGGCCTCGAGGAGATCGGTCAAGCAGGATTCGGCGGTGGACAAACCTCCCTCTAGTAAACCTCCCCTTAGTGAAAACAGCATGGAGCCGAAACCGACGGATCTGGACCCGCAAAAATGACGGCCGCGACGCCCTCTCGCGAACCGGGAACGGCCAACTCTTCAATCGACGTGTCAGGGTAGGAGGTCTGTCCGCCCCCGAGGGATACGAGCAACTCCGCACAAATCAGTCCCGGGAACCCTCCTGGGGTCCATCTGGCTCAATTTTCCATCTCGGATCCTCTTGTGACGGCCCCAGGGCCCAGGGCCCGAAAGCGGCCCCTGGAGACCGCGAAGAAGAAAACCCACCAAAAAAAATCGTCGAAGCCGGAACCCAGAACCCGGAGCCTCGCCCCGGGGTCGCTTTCTTCTCCCTGGGGCCTCCTCCTTCTCCCTCGCCTCCTCCTCCTCCTCCTCCTCCTCCTCCTCCTCCTCCTCCTCCTCCTCGTTCTTCCCTGGCCTCCTCCTCCTCCTCCTCCTCCTCCTCCTCCTCCTCCTCCTCCTCCTCCTCCTCCTCCTCCTCCTCCTCCTCCTCCTCCTCCTCCTGCTCGCCGGAGCCAATGCCTGGGGCACCTCCGGGCCCCCCGCGGGCTCCCGAAGACATCTGGGCGGAGGCCTCCCCGCGGCTCGGCCCACGGGAGGGGCCGCGCAGCCGTTGGCCCCCGGCCCACAGAGGAGCTGCTGCGTGCTCTCGGAGCCATTCAAAGATCCCCCCCAAGAATCCAAAATTCTTCAAAACCTGATGAACTCGGTGAATGCCGTATGCTCTCCTTTTCGCGTCCGATGGGCCTCCGAGGCCATAAGATGGCCCCAATATGACCCAAGAGAGCCGCACGAGGGGTCCACGAGGCGCACCAGACGGCCCCAAGAGCGCCAAAGAGCGCCCAAAGAACACCCCAGGGGGGGGAGCGAGAGGGGGCGAGACATAGTCTTGAGGGCTCTCGAGGGAGGTGCTGAAGAAAGCACCCCGCTTTTGGACCCCAAAATGGCCCAAAAGAACCCCGCTTTCGGACTCCAAAATGGCCCAAGAGGACCCTCCAGGGCTCCCAAGAACCCCCCGGAGGGGTCCAAGAGGGCCGCAAGACCCCCCCAACGAAAAGGGGGCCCAAGAGAGCCCACAGAGAGGCCCAGGAGTACCCCAAGAGGGCCTCAAGAAGATCAGCTCTCGTCGGCAGCGTGCCTGAATGGGCTGCAAAACTGCCCCGACACTGCCACGAGATGACTCAACCGTGGGGCGGGGCGGCGACACTGCCGCCATGCAACTCACCATGGGGGGGGGGGCGGCGTCACGTCACCGCCGCGGGGCCTTGACCCAAAAATGCGTCCAAATACAGCCCCGACACAGCCACAGGATGGCTCAGCCCAGGAGGGAATGGCGCCACGGCCGCGAGGCCCCCCCCCCAACAAAATTCCGTCGATAGCAGCCACCAAATGGCTCAGCCCACGCTGGGGTGGGCGGGCGGGCGGGGGGGGGGGAAGCGCGGCGCCGCGAGGCCCTGGCCCAAGAGGGCCCCCACGAAAGCTGCCCCTGGCATGGCAGCGAGATGGCTCGGCCTGGAGGGAGGCCGCGGCTACGGGCTGCAGCCCTGCGGATACCCCGGCGCCTGGAGCATGATCCCCGGCGGGCCGAAGCCCGGCGGCGGCAACATCGAGGCTGCCGCGGCCCGGCGCCCTCCCCTCGGCCCCTGCGCGCACCCTGGCCCGCGCAGGGGGCACCTCTGTGCACTGTACGCACCGTACCTGGCCAGGGCCGCCCTGGGGCCCCAGCATGGCGTGCCCGCCCCCCCGGCCCAGGAGAGGCCGAGTCTGCTCCACGCGGCTCTGGCTGGAGTTGATCCATCCGGACTCGGCGCCGCCCGAATACAGGCCAAGCCCAGCTGGAGGCCCACAAGGTGGAGCCCCTTGGCTCTCCTCCTCCTCCTCCTCTTCTTCCTCCTCCTCCTCCTCCTCCTCCTCCTCCTCCTCCTCCTCCTCCTCCAGCTGGACCTGGCGCCGCCCAACTGGCCGAGGCTCGGAAGGCCTGCGCGCCACGACGGGCCCGGGGCGGCCCTGGCCAGGGCAGCGGAGGCGCAGAGGCGCCCCCTGCGCGGCTGTCGGCCCTGCGCGTGCCCTGCCCCTGCGCGGCCGCCTTTGTGCCGGGCAGGGGGGGGGCGCGCGGGCGCGTGGCCGGCGTGATCTGGCCCAAGATGGCTTCAGAGCGAGGCGGAATGGGGGAGGGTCGGGCCGGGCGAAAGGGTGGATAGCAAAGGGGGGGGGGAGAATCAGCTCATGCAGCTGAATTTCCCGGCGCCTGGAGGCGCCCATGCATCGAGAAATGGGCCTGGCGGCGGGGCCGAAACCAGCTGCATGCAGCGGATTTCGTACCCCCCCCCTTCCCCCTCCGCCTCCGCCTCCGCCTCCGCCTCCGCCTCCGCCTCCGCCTCCGCCTCCGCCGGCCCGAGAGGAGGGCGTGCCCTTGCCTCTGTCTCTGCGTTGTTCGGTTCCGCCTCCATGCCTGCCCATTCCGCAACGCTGGAGAGGTAGCGGAGAGACACAGGCTCGAACTGTGGGCGACCGATATTGTCGGACGGGGCCATGAGGAACGTGGCGGGATGTGGTGTGAACTCAACACGAACTCCCGCTGGAGACATATCCCGAAAATTGGACCGTCAAGATTCACGCTAAGCCGTCAAACACCACCAGCAGCAGGTACCCGACCCTTGGCAAATTCGAGTCTTACGCTTTTCTGGAAAATGAAACCGTTACCCTCACCAGGGAAACCTTGGTATTGCCGGCCGACCTACTCCCCAAAAGTGGGTTGGTGTCGTCTCCTTCGAACTAAGCGGCGCGCAACCCCACCAAAAGGCCGCATGTTGGGAAAGCCACCTTACACTGTTTCAGTAGGGGTGAGATGTTTTCGACGATGATGACGCTTCTCTGTCGTATCATGTACCGACATGAAAGAAACGGGTCCCGAGGAAACCGGGTTCTGGGTCCCGGGGTCTACCCAGCACCTTGCTTCCATCCTGGGCACGTGTTGACAATTCTTGGGCATGTCCCTCACGACCCCGCGTCCTTCATGGCGAGTCTACAAATACATACAGCCCTCTTCTCTGCCGCGGTAGCACTCTCTATATCGGTGCCGATGTGCGTGAATATACGTACGTGTATGTCTAAAACTACATACATGTGTACAAACATATGTGATGATCGATGTTCGTTCTGAATGTAGTGGTGCGCGTCTTCAACCTGTACATATGTTTACGCACAGGTTTACAAATGCATGGTCAGGCTTGCATTACCCGCACCTAAGTGAATGAGTAGATCTCGGAGGCGATTGTCGGCGTCGCCACCCACCTCTCACTCGCATAATGGCCACCTCGTTCGGAACATCCCGAAGCCTAGGAACGCCCGACACGCATATCACGCAAATCGCGCCGCGAAGATCCAACAAAGGATGTTTGCTTCCAGGTCAAAAAAGGAAACACTGGTGTTAATGTTGTCTTTTGCCTCTCGATCCCGGTATGCTTTGGCCGCCGCAGTCGCGGCCAACGGGGGCTGCGCGCTCCGCCGCCAAGCCCTCCGGCTGCGGCGCGGGACACATGGAACTGGGAGCGCAATGTCGGCCAGTCGACCGCGCCGATCACACGGCTCACACTAGCCCCAAGGCGACACTGCACCTCGATGGCTGTTCAGCAGACGCGCAGGACGGATGGAAAGGAGACTGCGCGACGCAGCGATGGCGCGGCGATAGAGCAGGAGAAGAAGGGGAAGAAGAGGGAGCCCAAACCGCCACGGATGCATTCCCTGCCACGGGTCTTCATAACGGGCCCGGGGCCCATGCACCAGCATGGAACGTGAACCGCCGGGGACCTAGCTGCGCTGCGTTCCCCTTCGCTATTTCACGCTGCCTTTTGCATCTCTCGATCCCGGGCTGCCTTGGCCGCCGCAGTCGCGGCCAACGGGGGCCGCGCGCCCCGCCGCGAAGCCTCTGGCCGAGGCGCACGACGCGCGGAAATGGGACTGCAGCGTCGGCCCTCCGACCGCGCGCACCACATAGCTCACAACAGCCCCCCGGCCAACTGCCCCTTCTCTGCGGCCAGCCCCCCGAAGCCCCCGCTCGCCGCCTCTGCGCCCCCCCTTCTGAGGAACTCTTCGCGGCCCGGAGCACCCGCGGATCGCATCAGCTCCGCCGCCGTGGGTCCGCGGCTCAACTCGCCCATCTCGGCCGCGCAAATTTCCACGCAAACTCGCGAGGGCCGCGGGCCTCCCGCCGCCGACCAGCGACTGCGACGCGGCCCGGGGACCCGGCAAGAGCCACGGCCAGGTTGCGCCCCCGCGACGCAAACCGCGCGGCGCGACAGCGTCTCCCTGCACCCCGAATAAGCCAGCGAACCGCCTGCATTCGGAAAACCCGGACGGCATCTACGAGCAAGCCGGCAGCTGCGAGCCGACCCTGGCAGAAGCAGATTAGATCGCCTCGATCGTCGCCGCGCCCTGGATAAAGACGTGCTCGACGCCGCAGGCCCTCCTCGCCCCTGCTCGCGCCTGGCAGAGCAATGGTCGCGATTCTTGCTCTGCCAGGCGATGATGCTCGACGCCGCCTGCCCCATCTCGAAGAGCTAACACGAACTTAACTCGGAGCCAGAGACGCAATCTCTGCCAGCCGCAAGAGGCCCAAGAAGCCCACGAGGGCAAGGGCCGCCACGCCCGCCCGATCGCGCGCCAGCGCGGCGCAGACCAGGGCCCGAGGTAGTTCTGGAAGACCGGCAAAATGCACTCATGCACTAACACTTTTGGCTACCTACCAGACCACCCCAACCCAGCCCGAAGACCCGAATTTCGGGCTGGGGGGGCAATGGTTCCACACGAGTTTTCCCCTATGTTTCCCGACCCCCCCACACACACACACACACACACACACACACACACACACACACACACACACACACACACACACACACACACACACACACACACACACACACACACCACACCCCAACACACACACACACACACACACACACACACACACACACACACACACACTGGAAATCCACGGTAAATCTGGGGCGGTTTGGCGGGCGGCGAACTTTATCCACACTCCTGAGACACTGCCGCGCCGTAGAGATCGCAGCCCGCGCGCCCGGGCAGAACCGCGCGCCACGGCCGACAACATCCGCCGCGCGCAGCCGCGGGGGTCGCCGTTGAGCCGCAGATGGATGAGCCGTTGCAGACAGCCCATCGTCATGCTCGAACAACCGCGGCGGCATCCTTATATCATAGGTTCGCAGATACTATAACAAAGCCGCGTCGCAACGTTTCCGCGCTCTGTTGGTCACGCCCATTTCCTCAAAGCGCCCGCGTTGGGCCCCTCCCTCGAAGATGCAAGCTTGTGACTCTTCGTGCGTTGCTCCCGGCGCCAAATGCGGCTCGCGGCATTCGCGAATTGCCATTAGGGTTTGGTCCAGACCCCCACGGACTAGGCATCCAAAGCCATCGAGTGCCGCCAGGCGATTTAGCCTTCGGCGTGAGTTCTGCACGCGGCAACCACAGCTCGGGCCACGCTGCCGTCGAACACGAACGAACCGCAGAGATTGAACACATCGGGGGCGAGTTTTCTTGCAGACATAGTTTGGATACGATATGAGTTCCATGGCGACGACGCGCCGGGGCACCTTCCACGGGCGCGCCCGCGCCGCCCCCCGCTGCCACGCGAAACCCGGGCGGGGGACAGCTCGAGCCCGCTGGGCGCCTTCGCCCGTCGCCGAGCAGTCGCGGGAGCCTTGGGCGTCTGCCCACGCCGCCAGCGCCTTCAGGCGCTGGCGCCCCTGTCCGGGGAGCGCGCCGCCGAGCGGCCGCACGGCCCCCCCCGCGGCAAGCGTCGGCGCTTCCGCGCGGCCATTCCGACGGGGCGGGCTGCCCCAGCTGCGCCAGAACTCAGCCGGGGCGGCCCGACGGGGCCCAGGGCAACCCAGCGGCACCGACGCCAGCGAGCGCCGCGGCGGGGGCCTCGACGCACGCGCGCCGACAATCGCCGGCCGACCAGGAGCCGCGCACAGGCGCGCCAGAGAATACTGCGCGCAGGCGCGCGCTGTTGTGGAGCAGACACCAAATGCCCCCCCCCCCCCCGCGCCAACGCTCCACGAGGCAACGCTGGCGCAGAAGATGGCGCTGCACTCCTGCAGGTCGAAGGCCGCTTGGAAGCGCCACGACCAATTTTGCCAAGGGGTGGCGACGACAGCATAGCTACAGCCGCGCGCCCGCGAGAGTAGGTGCCGGAAGGCCTCGGCAGCCATCTGATTGGCAAACGCGACGCGTCGTCGCGCCGCCCGCCCCACCCCCCGCCCCACTTTCCTCGGCGCGCGCGCCGGCGCCAGTGGCGCGCGGGGCTCCCGGGCTGCCTGGGCAGACGCATACGAAGGTGGCGAGAGGCATTTCCCAATGCTCCCACTGTGCTCGCAGCGGTATGCTTCTATGCGGACGCGGCGGTGGACCTGCGTCTCGGACAGATCCCGCGGCCGCTCCAACGGGCGACAGACGCCGACGCTGGCGCGGGCGACGTCCCACGTCAAACATGCCAGTGCTAAGCGACACGGAACGCACTGGGGCCCCGCGCTGTTAGGGGCGCTCTGCCAAACTCGGGCGCGCGCGCCGCACCGCGCACGGCGCAGCGCTGCCGCGGGTCGCATCCGCCCTGCCAGCTTTCCGCCAACTGCGCAGCGTGAGTCTCGCACCGCCGGCCCGCCCCGCGCCCCAGTTGGCGCCGGAACTGGATGGCCTCAGCCGCTCCCTCGACACGTTCCGAAGCGGCCGCGCAAGAGATGCCGCGCTCGACAGGAGCCCTGAGATTCGAGTGCGCAAGGGGCAGCAGCACGGTGCAAGACCACCGCGGAACCTGGCCAGGTCGGCCCATCCACAGCGAGTTGACTGCAAAGACAAACCGGCTCCAACACCGCAAACAGCGGACGCCTGTTGCGAAGCCGTCTTGCCCAGCCCAGCGCCGCAGCGAACCCGCCGTCCCAGTGCTGGGCCACGAGCGCTGCCCCTCCGAGGGCGAGGCGACGCGCGCTGTCTGGCGCCGCGGAAAACCGCCCGAGGCCCCGCATGAGAGGACCGCCCAAAATGCCAGCTCGAAGCGCTGATACCATGGCTCTGCCAGCACTCCGTGGGGCACTCGAATTCCGGCACGTCTGGACGAACGCCGCATGTTCCGCTGATTCGGGATCACGCAGCTGGTCCAGTCGGGTTCGCGCCTGGCGCGCGAAATCGAAACCACCCACACACACACACTACGGTGGCATCACATTGCGGCATCGGCCAACCAGGGCGAAGTTCTGCGTCCAGGCGGGCCCCGGACCGTTCAAGGACAAACTCGCTGATGACTCTCTGCATCAATGATGCGGCCGCCTTGGACCCCATTGCAACGGCACCACAGATGCCGACCCAAGGGAGCTGCTTGGGATCGCAACCGAAGGCGAAGGCTGAGACTTCCTTGGCACATGTACAAAAGCCAAGCCACTCTGGCAGCAAATAAAAAATGTTAAAACATCAGCGCTGGTTTTCTGAATCCGTGAACCTTTCGTCTTCGTCTTCAAGGAAAGCGCGTGGACAGCAATGATGCCCATGACAATGTGTTGTCGTCGCCCCTCAATTTCCCGATGTCAGCGTCGACTGGCGTGAAGATGGAAGCGAAACGGAGCAGCACCTCGTTCCTGCTGGGGTCCTTCGGTGACTCGTCGATCCCCATGGTTCCTTTGACTTTAGGCCGTCCAGCCCCATCGCGGACGACTTGCTGATCAAGGACTTCGGCAAAAATGCCACCTTTGAAAACCTACCTTGACGATCTTGCACCACTCTGTCGGACGTGCGGACGCGAGAAATGGGAAGCTCGGATGGCCACTCCGATTCCGGCAATAAAATCAGCCCATGGGTGAACTACGTCATCGAGGAGTTCACCAGCCAAGAGGCTCGTGACCGGAACTGCGGCCGTCTCACCTTCGAGGGGCCACACATGAAACACCTTGTCTGCGACCAATGCCCGCCGAGTGGCCACAAGCTCGCCCATATGTCGTTTGTCGCGTCTGGAGGTCATCCGCCAGACTCTCTACTGTGGGGGCTGGTTCCGCCACAAGTGGTTCACGACGCCCTCCTGGGTTTAGGACGGGCATGCCCCCCTACAGGCGGATTCTGGGCGGAAAAATTGAAACATTCCAAACCCAACCAAACATTCTCGAACAAAAATCAAAAAATCCTCCCCGTTTCATTTCTTGACTATTTCTGAACATTCCTTCTCTAGAGGGACATGCCCGACTTAGTGTAGGAGACCGAAATGTGGACTGCTTCCCACAAATGGTTCACGACGCCCTCCTGGGCTGCCGTGAGCGTTGGGTTTGCCAGCGCTGGCCTGCCAACCTGAGAGGGGCCCTGGGACACACAAATAAATATACACAGATCCCAGGATTCCTATATTTTCATATCTTTTCTAGGTTTTCGTCCCCTCCCCCGCTTCCCATATTTTCCCATATTTTCCTGGGAGTCGACGATTAATTGTGTCTGTGTGTTTTTTCCCTCGTGAACCGTTCCCAGGGATCACCAAGCGCCGGCGCGCCTTCCCAGACCGCTTGCCCGCAGAAGTGTATGGCGAGTGCCATGCACGCGACGGCCAACTGGCACGTCGAGGTTGCGTCCTCGGCGGACCCCTTAGCTTGAGAGAGCTCGCGAGCCTAAACTGCTTTGCTGTGGATTTCTGCGCCAACACGGAACGCGAATCGCCGGGGACCTAGCTGCGTTGCGTTCCCCTCACGATTCAACGGCGTCGTACATAATTTCGTTGTCGTTTTGCTCATGCCGCTAAGACCGTTCCTCTACATTTCGTATAATCGCAACCCGCGGCAATCCCATCGGCGACCCTGTCGTTTGTTCGAACGCAGGGTGTGAAAGCCCCACATGCGCCAAACTCATCACAAGGTCTGGCATCCACATCTGTAATCGTCTGCGCCCCCCGTTTCTTAGGATACATTCAGCATTTCGTTGCACAGTGATTCACCAAAAGATACGCCGAACGTATCCCCAACATCGACGGATCAGGCTCTGGGCATCACGGGGGCCTCGCGCAGCGTTTGGAGGTACACAAGGCAAGTCTCAACATACGACCCTGCAACATTCTCTCCTTAGGCCCTCATGGACGCAATTCTCACGATTGAGAATACAGTTTTTCAGATGGTGGTCTAAGATGGTCTGACATGGTCAGAACTGGTACTTCTCACCGCTTCGTCTAATCGCAAGCTGAAGCGCCCAATCCATCCCCCCCTCCTACATTCCGACTGCTATCGAAGGGTGCGGAACCCCCACCTTCGCCACTCTCACTGAGCTCTGTGGCAACCCCACCTGCGCTCGACTGCGCCGACTCGTGGACCATCAAACCACAGTGGGCCGGATAGACCCGGGTCCAGGCCGAATGAAGCGAGAGTGAACAGGATCAGGCTGGACTGGGCCAAACTGGGTGGGCTCCCGACCACAAACGCACAAGCGTAGATGCTGAATGTGACCACTTCCGACAGGCGGTCCAAGCCTCTGGTGTCGGTGCCAACCTCCAGGCCGCCGACGCACGTCCTCTCGCCAGCCACCCGGGCCCCACGGATGCAGGCGGGCCCCCGTGCCCCTCCTTCACCGCGGCCACGCTCGTGCCCTCCATCTCGCGGCAGGCCCTCCTCCGGGGAGAGCACGGATGATGGTAGGAGAACGATAAGCTTAAGTCGGGCGTGTCCCCCTACAGGCGGATTTTTCAGAACAAATGATAAGTTTAAATATATATATATATATATAATGACAACAAAAATTGTCCCCAGACTTTGTTTACTATTTTCGAATAGTCCCCCTTGTAGAGGGACAGGCCCGACTTAACGATAAGCACGAGGAAAGGGACCAGAATGGAGGAATCCATAACAGCCCACACACACACACACACATAGAAGTGCGACGGTCCGCTCGGATTCCCCCCCTGGCGCGCAGAGCGCGCCGAGAGCGGCGCGGGAGGCGCCGCCAGGGGGGCGGGTCCAGCGCCAATTCACAAGAAACGCGGAACCCTGGAAATTAACGTTTAAGCCGTGCTCTTCGGATGCGAGTCGTGAATGTGTCCAGAACCTTCGGGGTCCAGCCTTCGGGGATCGACCTTCGGGAACCTCGGCGGGCGGTGAATTCCAATAATGTATGTATGTATGTATGTATGTATGTATGTGTGTATGTATCTATGTGTGTATGTATGTATGTATGTATGTATGTATGTATGTATGTATGTATACATATATAGATCTACACATACATACATACAGTTACATGAATACTAGAACCATCGCGCGCGCTTCGCGCGCGCTCAAGTTCTAGCTAGGCTTGATAGGCTAACTCATGTAATATCATGTTGGTCGCTTCTTGCGTCCAGGGGCTCCCTTGGAGGCCCTGCGCAAGCCTCGGAATCTTATACAAGGGGAAGTGCGGAAACGCAGAAAGCATCAACTTCCTTTGGGTATTCAACGATTTGGGGCTCTCACAGGCTTCCTGAGTTCGTTTTGGGGAGGTGAGGGGGCTCTGAATTGTGGTCTGTTGTGCAAGAGTAGACCGGGGGCCAAACTTGAAAAAAAACAGGAATTGTGGGAGTCCCATGTTTTTCCAGTTCCTCGGCGCTGTTCGGCGCGTTTTTTTGTGCCTCGCGGGTTTTGTCAGCCTGGCCCCTCAGGGGTGTGGGATCTTCATTATATATATATATACATGTACACACTCGCATATTTACATATGCATAAAGATACATCGATACATACATATATAGATGTGTATATCTACATATATATAATGTACAAATTTACACTGGTTTTTATATATATATATATATATATATATATATATATACATACATACATTTATGTACACATATATATACATATATACGATAGTCGCGCGTATGCCATGTATACACATCCCTGGTTATACATACGTGCATGCAAAAATGCACATGTAACTATAGAAGTGTATGGTTGTATAAAGGTAGTAACAGGTCTGTATATAGAAGTGTATAAAAAAATCGTAAGTCCATCTAAATCGAAACATCGCCATGATCATATGTATGCTGATGTGCTATATGGAGACGTTGATACTATAAACACATTCGCGCACGCTACGCGCGCGCTCTGTATCTAGGCAGCTCCAGGCGCTCGGAAGTCCGTACTGGATCATCAGTGGCCCCTCACTCTCCAACTGCCCTGCTGAACCTTGTTCCTATGTTTGTGGCTGTCGTCTCCCGTCCTGCTTCTTTTTCTTTTTCTGCCTGCTACTGCTTCCTCACCCCCCTCGTCCACATCACGGCCCCCCCGTTCCTCACCTCTCCCTCTCCCTCCTGTTGCCATTTCTTCTGTGTCACACTGCCTTCGACCTCTGCTCGTGCGTGCGTGCGCAGAGACAATACACGACGTCCTCCTTTCCATTCGCGCTTTATTCTCCTTCCGCTTCCGTGAAACTGCTGCGAACTTGTAAGACGAATGTGCGCGGCGCTGAGGCGAGAGACACATGTTGACAACCCCCCCTCAATCCGCGAAACTCCTGCAAATGTTCAAGACGCATGTGCGCGGCGCCCAGACGAGAACCACATGTTGAAAACCACCCCCTTCCATCCGTGGAACTGTTGCGAATTGCAAACTTCAAGAACACCACTGGTGAGGAAGTCTCAAGCGAAATGCCCGGCCCATCGTAGCGAACGACACCTCTGAGGGTGCGACAGGGAAGAGTTACACATACGAAAAAATGATGGAGGAGGAGGAGGAGGAGGAGAAGGAGGAAGAGGAGGAGGAGAGGGAGAGCAGGAGGAGGAGGAGCAGGAGGGACGCAGGAGGAGGAGGTGGAGGAAGAGGTGGAGGCGGAGGAGGAAGAGGGGCGGTGGGGAGAGGGCGGAGGTAGGGAGGGGGCGAGGGTGACGGGGCCAGGAGGGGCGGGGGGGCCCTGGGGAAGGGGTGCGGTGAGAGGAGCGGGCCGGGAGGAGGCGACGACGACGACGAAGACGACGACGACGCAGACGACGACGACGACGCAGGGAGGCCGAGGAGGAAGACGCAGCGGCGGCAGCCGGAGAGGCGGGATGGGAAAACGGCTCCTGGAGCGCGCGGGGGAGCGCGCGCAGGCGCGGGGACGCTGGAAGGGCCTCCTCGGGGCGGCTCTCGAGCCGACAGGGCCCGCGCGGGACGCCTCTGAGGCAAACAGCTGTACAAATGTAAACGGTCCTCCTCCCCAGGGGGGGGGGTCCCAAGGGGGTCCTTTTCCCCCTCCTTCTCCTCCCCCTCCTCCTCCTCCTCCTCCTCCTCCTCCTCCTCCTCCTCCGCCTCCTCCTCCTCCTCCTCCTCCTCCTCCTGCTCCTCCTCCTCCTCCTCCTCCCCCTCCTGGTCGTCGTCGATGTCTTTCAGGGTCGGCGCCACCGGCCGTCAGGCCCTCACAGTGTAAACGTTCGGAGCTCCGCGAGGATCTCTCGGGTCGGCGCCGGGCCCCCCTTGGCGCGCCAGAGGTAGGGTCCAGTGCCGATCCAAGAAATTCGCGCGGAGCTCAGAAAATCGTGTGCTTGTGACGCGTTCCTCGTCGTCCTCGTCCTCCTCGTCCTCGCCCACGTCCTCCTCGTCCTCGTCCTCTTCCTTCTCTTACTCGTCCTCCTCCTCGTCCTCTCCCATGTTTCTTCTTCGATCCTGGTCCTCTCCCTCTTCGTCCTCCTCCTATGTTTCTTTCTTGTCCTCTGCCTCATCCTGCCGACCGCGGGCGCTGCGACGCCGCTGGCTTCGAGGACCGCTGATCCTCAGAAAGTGCGGGTGAACGCCAACGGTTGACTCCTCCTCCTCCTCCTCCTCCCCCTCCTCCTCATCCTCCTCCTCCTCCTCCTCCTCCTCCTCCTCCTCCTCCTCCTCCTCCTCCTCCTCCTCCTCCTCCTTCTTTCCACCCTCCTCCTCGTCTGCCTCCTGCTCCTCCTCCACCGCTTCTTCCCCATCATCGTCCTCCTCAAGGCTCAGGTGAAGCATCAAGCAGAAGAACGTTTCTTGCTTCCTGGATTGGCTCCGTCGGCTTGGCTTGCAGTGACCCGGCTGCAAATGACGAGTCTTGGACAGCAGTTGGCATGTCAGCAGATCTTTCAGACACAGAGGCTTTCGGTCTTGGCACAGATCAGGACCCGATCATTGTGTGGAGACGCCAGCGGTGAGGCCGACTCTAGCAGCAATCGCCTCAGACGAGTCGTGCTGGCCGTGGTTCGCTTAGATTCCCTGGCGCGGTTGAGAGTCGGAGCCACCGTCTCGGGCCCGCTGATAGGCCCCAGGCAGACAGTGCCGCGAGGAGAACTTCAGTCAGTTTTGCCAGCAGTGCGGTTGACTGGAGGCAGCATGATACACGCAACGGACAGCAGCAGAGTGGCTGACGGGTGGGCGGAGTGCCGATTCCAGTCCCCCTCAGGGCCCGACGCTGACCTCTGGTGGGAGATCGGCAAGCAGTTTCGAGATCGAGAGTTAAGTCGGGCGTGTCCACCTACAGGCGGATTTTCGACGAAAAATCCGCTGGCCCCCTTGCGGGGCCATCAGGCTGCGAGGATTAAGGTTGCTGCTCCCTGCACCAGTTCCAGCTCCCAGTTTCAATTGT
>CAUYUJ010017295.1:63908-106408 GCA_963575745.1 Prorocentrum cordatum
GGATGCAGCTGTGGTTCTCTGTTGCACACGGTTGCTGTGGTGCACACAGGCGCCTTGGTGTACACAGTCGCTGTAATGCACGCAGGCATTGTGGTGTACACCGCTGCTGTGTTGTGCACGGCTGATAGGGTGTACGCAAGCGCTACGGTGTACACAAGCACCGTGGTGCCCGCAGGCACTGTGGCACACACTGGCGCTGTGTTGCGCACGCGGCTGATGTGGTGTACATACGCGGCGTGGTGTACACAGGCACTGTGGTGAACGCAGGCACTGCGATGTACTCAGGCTCTGTGGTGCAGATCGCCACCTACATGCTGCTGCTACACGTCCTCGGTCCTTCCTCAGCATTCCCAGACGCCGCCGGCGCGAAACGTGAAGTCATCGGCCCGCCCCCTCACCCGAGATGATTGCCGTCATCGGCCCGGAATTTAGAAACAGGCTCCAGCCGCGTCCGTGCGCACGGCGACGATGAGCGACAAGCGACAAGCGACGAGCGACGACGACGACGACGACGACGACGACGACGACGACGACGACGACGACTGCGGACCAGACTCCCATGCGGATTCCAATGCGGACACCTATGCGGATCCCAATGCGCACGGCGGCAGTGCCCGGAGCGCACTGGGGGGCGGGAAGCGTTACGCCATAGGGGGCGGGAAGGGGGCCATGACGCCCGTCATGTCCCAAGCAATGAAGAAACTATCTCCTAGAGTCTCGATCCTGGGGAACCCAAAAATCCGCCGACCCTGTCGGCGTGTGTGAGGGGCTGGTGCGTTCAAGTCGTCATCTCCGTCATTCGTTGGTCGTCGTCTCTGTCGTCCCCTTCCCATGCCGCCCCCCCTTCCCTGGGCTCGTCGAAGCTCCCCCCTTTCCCAGGGACCCTCCTCAGCGCGCCAGCCAAAGCGAAAATTCGCCAGCCCAACGTGCCAGAGACGTACTAAGATCTCCGGTAACTACTTAACAATATTTCTAGTTCGCGCGCGCGGGGCGGCCCCTGGGGGTCCCCGGACGAGAAGTACCCCGGCCGATCCCCGGCTGGGTCCCCGGCGATCCCCAAGGGGGAGGCTATTTTCGCAACCCCTCACGAGGATCGTGGCCTCCGAAGGGGTGGCTGCGATCGACTACCCCCCCCCCCGCCCCAAGGGGCCCCCAAGAGCCCCCTAAGAGGCCCCAGGGGAGCCCAAGAGCCCAAGACGCCGCCAAGGAGCCCCAAGACGCTCCCAAGAAGCCCCCAAGAGGCCCCCAAGACGGCCCCAAGAGGTCCCAAATAGCGCTCCAGGGCCGGCGGAATGAGCGAAGCGATTAAATAAGCAACGTCGTAATTGAGTCGAAGGGAAGCCCCTTCCCTTCGATCCCTCCCCCGCCAGGGGGTGGGGGGCTCCCAGGGAGGGGGGTCAGACGCCCCGGGGGGGGGGGGGTCAGATACGACGCCCCCCCTGGGAGTCCCGGAGCCCAAAAAAGCCCCAAGACGGGCCAAGAGTGTCCCAAGAGGCCCCGAAGACAGTCCAAGGGAACCCCGAGTCGCCGAACGATCTGTCCAAGACGCCTTGACGGCCTCCACATGGCCCAAGAAGCCTGCAAAGCGCCCCTAAGAAGCCTCCAGGAGCTTTCCCACGAGAGCCCCAAGAGGCAAAATTCATGGATTTCACAATACGCTTTTGAAAGAATGTGGCGTTCTTGCCTCTTCCGCTTTCCGACGCGCCAAGACGGCCCAAGAGGCCCCCAAGATCGCCCCGAGACGGCCCAAGAGGCCCCCAAGAGGGTCCCCTAACGGCCGAAGAGGGCCCCAAGACGGCCCAAGACGCTTCCAAGACGGCCCAAGAGGCCCCCAAGACGGCTCCAGGAGAGTGCCCTCACGGGGGACCCGAACGGACATTTCGAGCTCTCAGCCCCAAGAGGCCCCCAAGAGGCCCCGAAGAAGCCCCAAGAAGCCCCAAGAGGCTCCCAAGGGGCCCCCAAACTGGCCCAAGACAGCCCAGGAGAGCCCCGAATTGCCTAGGAGGCCTCCAAGAGTGCCTCGAGACGGCGCAAGAGGAGCCCTGGACGGCCCAAGACGGCCTCAGGAGAGCCACGGGCTGTCCCAAGAAAGCCTCTGGCCTCCTCCTCTTCCTCCTCCTGCTCCTCCTCCTCCCCCCCCTCTGCTCCCCCTCCTCCTGCTCTCCTCTGCCTCCTTCTCCTCCTCTTGCCTCTCCTCCACATCCTTCTCCCCCCTCCTCCTCTCTCATCCACCTCCTCCACCCTGCCCGCCCCTCGTTTTCATCTTCGTCGCTCTCAGGGTCGGCGGCAACGGCCGTAAGGCCTGCGCAATATAGATACAACTATTTCCTGGACCTCTCCAAGGGTAAGTGCTGACCAGAATTTTGAGGAGAATCGAGCTGTGGTAACGAGGCTTTTCCAGGACGAGCAGCGGGCCTCGATCCTTCAGGCAGGATCAGTCAGCATCAAATGGGGGAACCGGGGAACCCGACCAAATTGAAACATACGTCAGATCGGGCGTCACGGAGTCAGAATCGAATCGGGTCCGCTGCGCCAGGATTCACAAGAACGCCGTGCAAGCGTCAGGCCGCACCGGATCGTCGGAATCGAGGAACCCAATCGGATCGGGCCAGCCGAAATAAACATTGAATCGGATCGATCGGATCGACATGGAACCTTGGAGGCAAGAGCCTACTGGCTCATGATTCGCAATAACGCCTGTGATGTGAACAGCCCCGCCCCCCCCTCCCCCACCCCCCCGGTCACGCCACGATTCGCGCCGGCGCCGTCTGCGAATGACTCCTTCCTGGGCATTCCCAGGTGGCACCAGCGCGAACCGCGACATGACCGGTCCCGTCCCCCCCTCCCCCCCCCTCTTGACTACCTACCAGACCACCTCAACCCAACCCGAAGACCCGAATTTCGGGTTGGGGGGGGGTACGGGCTCCAGATGTGTTCTCTCGATGTTCCCCGATCCCCCCCCCCACTGGAAATGGAGGTCAATTTGAAGCCTTCGGGTTGGGTTGGGGTGGCTTGGTGGGTGGTGAAAGACCGTGGCGGCGCGCGCGCGGCGCGAGCGGCCGGAGGCCGCCAGGCTCGCCGCGCGCCCGCGGCACCTGAGCGGCTTGCAGAGCGCCGGTATCAGTGACATCTCGCCGGCAGGGCGCCAGCTGCACACACGCGCCGATATCCCAGAGCTTTTGGTGCTCGGTTCGAGGTCTCGGTCCAAGATTTAAAAGTTTGGGGAATGTAATTATTATTTTGGGGGCATGTTGTTTTTTATTTGGGCTGCATGTTCTTTTCGTAATTTGTTTCAGCATGTCTTTGTAAATCCGAAATGTTTTCTGAGTTTCTTCGGGGGGGTGGGGACCCATCGGCTTTGTGAAGGTCCTTAGACCTTGAAAAATGTTCGGTCCGTGTTGGTGAACGGGTCCGAGGTCTCGGTATCGGTCCGATGTCTCGGTCCGGGTCCCTGTTCCCTGTCGAGGTCTCGGTTCGAGGTCTCGTCCGAAGTTCCTCGGTCAGACCGGCGACGCCACCAACACTAGAGCGACCTTGAGGTCCGGAAGTTGCCTGGAGGTTCGAGGTGGTTGCCTGGAAAATCGCGGTCCATGGTTTTTTTCTGGCGTTTTAGCAGCCTTCGCCGAGAACCTCCAGGGGGGCCGCCGGAAAGCCGAGCTACGACTCGAAAGCAAGACGTGGAACATCTCGGTCAAATCAGGACGGAGGTTTTTCCCGAAGATCTTTGCGATAGGAGGTTCAAATGGTGGACCACAGAAGAAGTCCAGTCGAGAGCGACCTCGGGGATCTTCTGACCTGGGTCAATCCAGACCCGGGTCAGCAAGAAACCAAAAACTGAAATGCAGAAGAAAAAAATATAATTTAATATATATATATATAAAGAAAAACAAAAAACAAAAAAAAAAAAAAAAAAAAAAAAAAAAAAAAAATGCACCGCAGGTCTTCGCAAACCTGGGTCAGGCCATTAGGCGCGGCCGCCTCGCGGCCACGAGCGGCTCGCGGACCCGGGTCAGCCAGAGGGGGTCTTCGCAGGATCCTGCAGGATCTGGCGCCCTGGCTGACCCCCGTCTGCATGGACCCCCGTCTCGAGGCTCCCGACGACCTCCGGCGCGCGGCTCCCCGGGGGCGGGAGCAGACCCGAGAGAGCGCAGGCCACTGCAGTCGCGCCGCGTGCCGCGGGCGGGGGGCCCCGCTGGGCCCTCGCCTGGCCCAGAACCCCTTCCTGGAGAGCAGAAAATTAGAGGAAAAAGAACTATGCACATGCACCGATTCTGGCCAGGCCGATCCTGAGCCCAGGATCGGTGCATACGCCCTCCTACCTTGGCCGGGAAGGCATATGCACCGATCCTGGGTCAAGGATGGGCCTTGCCAGGATCGGTGCATGTGCATAGTTCTCTTCGCCCGAAAAATCCCCACCCCGAGAAGGACCGCCCCGACACGCGATGTCGTTTCGTAGACGCGCCCGAAGAAAGGAACCGAGCCGAGCAAGACTGTTTAGGAGACGCCCAGGGCCGTTTAAGAAACGCCGACTGTCCGGCCCAGGTGGTCTTTCCTCCCTGGACTTACGTCGTGATCTTTGTCAGGGCGTGGACCCCAGAGGGCTGGACCTCTTCCCTGGGACCAGCTTTGCATCCCGAGTCGTTTTGTTCGGCGGTCCCGAGGCCCGTCGAGGGACCCAGCTGCAACAAAAAAAAACACACGTTTCGAATTTCCGACATGGTGGCTGGGGCGGTGGTGGATGAGGCAGTGTGCAGAAACTGTCTGAACATCAAAGTACCTTATCGAATTCCCGAATACCTGATCACCATCTCGTGTCCTCAAGTGGTGGCTAGCGGGACGGGGTCCTGCGTGGACCGCCTGCCTGGCCTGCCAACCACCATGTAGATTACGAAATGGTGGTCAGGCCTGACTGGGTTAACGATCTGGACGACCTGGGTTCCGACCATTTAGCGGAGATACCCAACTGCCCCAGGTCACTTGAAATCCTATCCACTGATCCGAGGTTGGGGGGTGAGTCCGACGTGAAACGGAGACCCCCTCTACGGGGAAATCGATTCCGGTTTCGGGTTCGTGTCGTGCGTGCCGTGCGTGCGTGCGGGCGAGGCGAAGCTCCGTAAGCGGGCGAGAGGAAATCCTCCTGTGGCTGGATTCTCCTCCGGCGGCCAATGGCCCGCGGTGTCCCGTTGGTGTCCCGCCGGTGTCCCGAAACCCTCTTGTGGCCGGGCCGCGGTCGGACCAAAAGTCTCTCCGCCCGACAAACGGTGCCCCGCCGTGGCTGCGGCGAGCTATCCAATGCAAGTCTACATGCAAGCCGACATGCAAACCGAAAAGCACATCGAAATGCAAATCGACATGCACATCCAAATGCAAATCGTAAGGCGCCGTGGCTTGGGTATTTAAAAAATCGGCGCCTGCGGCGAGCTTTCCAATGCAAGTCGACATGCAAATCGAGATGCAGATCGAAAAGCAAACCGACATGCACATCGATATGTCGACATGCAAATCGAGATGCAGATCGAAAAGCAAATCGATATGCAAATCCAAATGCAAACCGAAAGGAACATCGTCATGCCGTGCTGTATGCTGCCACCGTTGTCGCAGTGGAACGGAGACCCCCAACCAGGAAATCGTTTCGTTTCGCTCGTGTCGTGCGTGAGGGCGAGGCGAAGCTGCGTGGGCGCGCGACAGGAATGAACCCGCCGTTGCTAGTGCGAACTCAAGACACATGATTATCCCCCGTCCGTCCGTCTGTCCCGCAATGGCCCTAGCGGTGTCCCGCGGTGTCCCGTGGTGTCCGCCGTTGCAAGGGCGAAGTCAAACAAATGATTCTCCCCCGTCCATCCGTCCGTCCGGCGGTGGCCCACGGTGTCCCGCGGTGTCCCGTGGTGTCCCGTGGTGTCCGCCGTTGCTAGGGCGAAGTCAAGACGAATGATTATCCCCCGTCCGTCCGTCCGTCCGTCCGGCGGTGGCTCGCGGTGTCCCGCGGTGTCCCGTGGTGTCCCGTGGTGACCCGTGGTGTTCTGTTGAGTGAGATGGATAGTGAGATCGATAGTGAGATCGATGCTGAGATCGATGTGGTGCCCCGAGGTGTCCCGTGGTGTCCCAAAAAGTGAGATCGATAGTGAGATCGATAGTGAGATCGACAAGTGTCCCGCGGTGTCCCGTGGTGTCCCATGGTGTCCCGTTGAGTGAGATCGATAGTGAGATCGATGCTGGGATCGATGTGGTGCCCCGAGGTGTTGAGCGGTGTCCCGTGGTGTCCCAAAAAGTGAGATCGATAGTGAGATCGATAGTGAGATCGACAGGTGTCCCTTGGTGTCCCATGGTGTCCCGTAGTGTCCCGTTGAGTGAGATCGATAGTGAGATCGATAATGAGATCGATGTGGTGTCCCGAGGTGTGCCGTGGTGTTCCGTGGTGTCCTATGGTGTCCCGTTGAATGAGATCGATCGTGAGATCGATAGTGAGACCGATAATGAGATCGAGAGGTGTCCCGCGGTGTCCCGTGGTGTCCCGTGGTGGCCCGCGGTGTCCCGTGGTGTCCCGTTGAGTGAGATCGATAGTGGGATCGATAGTGAGATCTTCAAATGTCCCGTGGTGTCCCGTGGTGTCCCGTGGTGTCCCGTGGTGTCCCGTTGAGTGAGATCGATATCGATTGAGACAGATGTTGGTTCCCCCCTTCTCCCCCCCCCCCCCCACAACCTCCTTATCACCCGAAGGGTGGTCGTATAGGTAAACTAGAGGCTATGATATAACCCACCCTGGCTTTCACTGATAACCCCCCTGTCCTCTCTGCAACTCCCGCGCCGATCCCAGCAAGTCCCAAACCGTGGGGTCACCCCGAATCCCCACTGACTCACCACACCGGCCGCCATCCTCCGAATGCCAGGTTTCCGGGCTTTCCCTCCGACCTCTTGCTGCAATCCGGTACGATTCGGAACGCCCTCGACGAGGCGAGCAAACCTGAGCCCACAAAACGAACGTCGATCCCAAAGTGGGGGGCAGCAACAGGGGCACCCTGAGATCAGTGGACGCAAAAACCTTACGACATCGCGCCCATCCTCCTGCGCCATGTTCCGAGCCGCACAGATCTGTGAGGGTTCAGGGGCCCGAAACTGAGCGACAATAGGGAAACGAGCTCTATACACCGACGCTTTTTCCGACCCTGCGCTGAAATTCGCACAGGAACGCGGATCCTGGTGTCTACGGGATCCTGGTGTCTACATTTTTCGTCGTTTCCCTTGGAAAACGGGGGAGAAGCTTACACCACACCACCCCGACGTCGTCCCCGACCCTCAAAAAAGACCTGGGATTGAAGCAAAACCCGCCACTGTTAGTGTCTATGTCCCAGTTTCCGAGACAAGACACCCGGCTCGAAAAAACTGAGACGCCAGGACCTCAAGGCACCGCCCTCGCACAGGCCGCCCCTGCGGCGAAGCGCCCCTCCCCCGCGCAGCCGGAGCGGCCGTGCACAGCTGGCGCCCTCCGAGCTCGCCGGCCCGGCCCCGTCCGCGGCGGGGGCTCGGCGGCCGCGGGCTTGGCCAGGGGAACGAAAAAAGGCATAAACATAAAAGGATGGAGGAGGAGGAGGAGGAGGAGGAGGAGGAGGAGGAGGAGGTGGAGAGGGCCCACCCTGCAGGTCTGGTTGACAGCGCATCGCTGAGCGGTGCTGCCGCCTCCCTGCGCGCTCGGGGGATGGGCGCTCGACGCCCCTCCCCCGCGCGCGGAGCGCGCCAGGAGGCGGCGCCGGCGGCGCCGCCAGGGGGCCCCAGCGCCGACCCAGGAAATCCGCGCGGACGAGCTTTTATGTTGAGGCGGTGGACAAGCCTCCCTGTCGCAAACCTCTCCTCAATTGAAAACGGCCTGGGGCCGAAACCGACGGACCTGGACCCGCAGAAAGGACGGCCGCGACGCCCTCCGGAAAACCGAAGACGACCAGTTTGGGGCGCCCGAGTTATCCGGGGTAACTCGGGTCCGGGGCAACTCGGGCTTGGATCCCCGAAAAACGAACCCGAGTTAGCCCTGACCCGAATTACCCCTGATGATTTGGGGCTCTGGACGCCCGAATTATCCGGGGTAACTCGGACCCGGGGTAACTCGGGGTCGGATTCCCGAAAAACGAACCCGAGTTAGCCCTGACCCGAGTTACCCCTGATGATTCGGGGCTCCGACAGTTCGCTAGTCGACGCGTCAGGATAGGAGGACCCACCTCCGATTTTTATGTTTATGTAGTTCTCGCTCCCCTGACGGCGCGGCCGTGCCCGGCGCACGGCGCGGGCCCTCGAGCGGGCAGCGCGCGGGCCGCGCGGGGGCGGCGGCTGCAGCGGACGGCGGCGGCGGCGGGTGCGAGCCGCTCGGCGGCGTCGGCGCGCGGGGCACGGCGCGGCAGAAGACCGTTTTTTCTTTTGAATCGGCGGTGACCCGGGCTATCCTGGGGGGGGAGGAGGAGGAGGAGGAGGAGGAGGAGGAGGAGGAGGAGGAGGAGGAGGAGGAGGAGGAGGAGGGAGGAGGAGGAGGAGGAGGAGGAGGAGGAGGAGGAGGGGGAGGGGAGGGAGGGGGAGGAGGAGGAGGAGGAGGAGGAGGAAGGAAGGAGGAGGAGGAGAGGAGGAGGAGGAGGTGGAGGAGGAGGAGGAGGAGGGAGGGGAAGGAGGAGCGAACGCGATAAAGGGGGAAGGCGGCCTGCCAGGAGGAGGAGGAGGAGGAGGAGGAGGAGAAGGAGGAGGAGAAGGAGGAGGAGGAGGAGGAGAAGGAGGAGGAGGAGGAGGGAGGACGAGATGGAGGGGAGGAGGAGGAGGAGAAGGAGGAGGGAGGAGGAGGAGGAGGAGGAGGAGGAGGAGGAGGGTGGGGTTCACTTCGCTCGGGAGCTCCCGAACGGAGTGAACCCCACCCGCCCCCTCAGAAATCGGGGGGGCTAGGGGCAGGGTTCGCAGGTGGCCCCCCGGTTAGGTTATCCTTGGGGGGGGGGGGCGCAAGCCCGATAACCCAGGTTTGGGGGGGCGGAAAGATACGGATACGTGTTGTCCCCGGACCTCTTTTTGGGGTGCGTGAATTTCGAGGCGAATCCAGCGGTGACAACGAGGATTCCCCAGGAGGACCAGGAAAGGCCGAAAACGAAGGGGGACAACACGTATCCGTATCTTTTTCTCCCCCGAGCTATCGCCCGCCCCCCCCAAAAAAAACAGTCTCCAAGGGGCCCCGCGCGCGGCCCTCGAGGGCAGCGCGCGAGCCGCCGGGCGCAGCCGGCATCGGATCGGGGAGGGATCGGGTCGGATCGGGGCGTGCACCCCGTCGGGCGCACGGAGGCATGCCGGTGCTGGACGTCCTCCTCGGAGGCACACGGCCCGCCCGAGCGTACAGCGTGCCCGTCTTGTGGTGTACGGTCGGACTTCGCTGGGCGGGGCACGCGAGAGGGCACGAGACCCTTTCCGAGGGCCACATCGCCGTAGGAGTGCAGGAGGCACGGGTCGCGAAGCACAGAACACAAAGGCGCCCTCGATTTGGCAGGGTCGGCCTACGAATCCGGACCGACTGTATCGCTTCCCGAGCGGTGTGGCCAGAAAGCGCCCGCCACGACGCATATACTCTAAGAGTTCTCGGTGCGCGCGTCGCAGGCGAGGGGGGCCACGCACACATAGTGCAAATCCGTTGGGGGGACGCCGATCCAATCGGGCCGCATCGGCACGGGGTCGGAATCGAATCGAATCGGCGGCGCCAGGATGCACAACGGCGACATGCAAACATCGGGCCGCACTGGTCAGGTGAGCCTCGCGCCGGTCGGTGCGTGAGCAAAGGGTCGTTACGTTGCATCCTCGGGGAACCTTGTCTGTCCAGTCGCGGACCTATCCGCGTCGAATCCGTCGAATCCGTGTCGGGCTCGTCGGATCCGTGTCGAAACCGTGTCGGATCCGCGCCGAATCCACGCCAGACCCGCGCCGAGCCCGCATGGAGCCCGCGTCGGGACACCAATTTTGGGGACAGGCAAGGTCCGCCGAAGATGCAATGTAAGGGACGAGCATGAAGCAGACGTGCCCGTAGCAACGTGATCAGACCTGAAGTAAACGCTCCACGAGCTGCACCGCTGTGCTGGCAGAAGTAATCGGCGAGTCGCGCATGGGAGGAAGCAGTTTCCAGTGCGTCCTTCCAAACAAGGTGCCCTCAGGTTTAGCGAGGCCTACATCGCCTCCTCGCTCTGGCAGGCTTTCGCAGATCCAAGGTGCCTGGCTCAAACTGACTAACCTCAGGAAGCCATTAAGGACCCCCCCGGGGTTATCATTAGCACAGCACCGCAAAATGATTCTGGGGGGCGGTTCGCCGAACGGTACGATTAGCACCGCGCAAATGGACCGAAAATAAATCCGCCGGCCCCCTTGTGGGGCCACCAGGCTGCAGGCCGAAGGCTCGCAGTTTCCTGTACCAGTTGCAGCTTCCAGTTTCCACAGTTACAGTTCTGCTTCTTGCTGCTTACTCTTCCTTGTTGATGGACCGCGCGAGGGGGGGAGACCCAAAACGGACCTTTTTTACCACGCCCTGAGCGTGTTATCTGAATTGCTGGGGTGGGTAAAAATTGCTGGCACCCCTCACGCAGATCGGCGGGGTCAGGGTCCAAAAACACAAAGGATGTGCCACATTTCTGACATTCCGTTGCACCCCTCACGCAGATCGGCAGGGTCGGGGTCCAAAAACACATGGGATTTGCCACTCTAAAATTTGCTGGTCGGGGTCCAAAAACAAATTGGATTTGCCATATTTCTGACATTCGGTAGCACCCCTCACGCAGATCGGCGGGGTCAGGGTCCCAAAAACATAGAAAGGATTTGCCACATTTCTGAAATTCGGTGACACCCCTCACGCAGATCGGCGGGGTCAGGGTCCAAAAACACAAGGGATTTGCCACATTTCTGAAACTCGGTGGCACCCCTCACGCAGATCGGCAGGGTCAGGGTCCAAAAACACAAGGGAATTGCCACACTTCTAAAATTCGGCGGCACCCCTCAAGCAGATCGGCAGGGTCAGGGTCCAAAAACACACAGGATGTGCTACATTTCTGAAATTCGGCGGCACCCCTCACGCAGATCCGTAGGATCAGGGTCCAAAAACGTACATTTCTGAAAGTCGGCGGCACCCCTCACGCAGATCCGTAGGGTCAGGGTCGAAAAACAAACAGGTCCCGACACTGCTTCACGGCGGCGCCCAGACCTCATGATTTAGCTTTTGCATCTCCCATTATCCGCGACAGGGGGCCGACGGCATGGGGCGAAGCAATTTCGGATAATTCCCGCGCCCCGGCGCGGGTGGTATCCCAATTGGACTTGGAATAATAATAATAATAAGAAAAAGAAGAAGAAGAAGAAGAAGAAGAAGAGCGAAGCACGAGTAATAATAATAATAAGAAGAAGGGCTTTTTCTCGTTATCTGCATCATCCTTGTCCTATACGAGTTGTATTACAGCCCCTGTTGAAAATTGCTGTTCCCCCGCCGTCGTGTGGGGTAGTGAACCCGAGGATATCGCCCCCGCCACGCACGGCGCGTTATCTTAGCACCGCACCCGCACAAAATAATTACGACAGCTTGTTCAACATGATCGACCCACGAACCCGGAAAGGAATATAGAAATGTAAGGCATTGCAACATTTCAAAGACACCTGATTGGGCGACGGGCACATGCAATGCTGAATGTATCGATGATGATGTACTGTGCCGAGGGCTGTGCTGTGCTACTCCGTGCTGAACTGCGATGTGCCATGCCGCGATTGTGCTCTATATAGCGTTGTGGATCGAGTCCTCCCTGGCATCCGAGTCCTCACCGAACTGATCTGGAGCGTAAGCTCGAGCTGCCTGAGCAGATGGTAGCTGCCCCAGAGCTAATCGACAGAGGGAACATGCCAGGAGGACGCGCCGCGGAACGTCCCAAGGGACGCGCCAGGCGACGTGCCAGGGGACGTGCCATGGGGACGCACCGCGGGACGTGCCAAGGGACGCGCTACGGAACGTGCCAATGGACGTGCCGAGGACGTGCCAGGGGACGCGCCGCGCGACGTGCCAGGTGGACTCGCCACGGAACGCGCCAAGGAACGTGCCAAGGTGCATAGTTGAGTGTATCGATCTTGATGTACCGTGCCGACGGCTGTGCTGTGCTGGGCCGTGCTGAACTGCGATGTGCCATGCCGCGATTGTGCTCTATATAGCGTTGTGGATCGAGTCCTCCCTGGCATCCGAGTCCTCACCGAACTGATCTGGAGCGTAAGCTCGAGCTGCCTGAGCAGATGGTAGCTGCCCCAGAACTAATCGACAGAGGGAACATGCCAAGAGGACGCGCCGCGGAACGTCCCAAGGGACGCGCCAGGCGACGTGCCAGGGGACGTGCCATGGGCACGCACCGCGGGACGTGCCAAGGGGACGCGCTACGGAACGTGCCAATGGACGTGCACCGCGCGACGTGCCAGGGGGACTCGCCACGGGACGCTCCGCGGAACGTGCCAGGCAACATGCCAGGCTGCAATGCTAAGGGTATCGATATTGATGTACCGTGCCGAGGGCTGTGCTGTGCCTGGGCGACCTGGACACGTGAAAACACGCGTTTCGCTCAAGACGTTGTCAGCACATCCTCATGCTAGACATCCGCCTGGGCAACCTGGACACGTGCAAACAAGCGTCTCGCTCGAGACATCCTCAACAAATGCTCATGCTAGACATCCGCCTGGGCGACCTGGACACGTGAAAACAAGCCTCTGGTTCGAGACATCCTCAACAAATCCTCATGCTAGACATCTGTCTGGGCCACCTGGAGGCGAGAAACCAAGCGTCTCGCTCGAGACATCCTCAAGACCTGGGCACGTGAAAACAAGCAATCCACTTGAGAGATCCTCAGAATTCAGGTCCCCAGGAGAGGACAATCTATAGCACAAAACAAGCGTTTCACATCCTCAACAAATTCTGAAAAACAAGCGTTTCGCTAGGGACATCCTGAAAGTTTAATTCGCCGGCCCTCTTCCCACTCGTCATTTATCGCAAAAGAAATCCGCCGGCCCTCTTCCCGTCAAAACCGGGGGTAAACCTACTCAAAGAGAACCCTGGGCCTGAAGCCCTTTCCAGGAAAAAGACAGGAAGTACAATAAGACCAAGAATAATAATAAGAATACCCATAAGAATAATACTAGGAACAATAATAAGACGAGTTAGTATACGAATAAGAGTAAGGATTATAATACTCCGAAAACAGACAGGCTTCCCTGCTTCTTTCCTCCCTCCCTCCTTTTTGTTTTTCATGCTCTTCATCATCCTTGCCCTATACGGTTAGTATTACCATCCCTATTGAAAATTGCTGTTTCCCCGCCGTCGTGTGGGGTAGTGAATCCGAGGATATCGCCCCCGCCACACACGGCGCGTTATCTTAGCACCCGCACCGCCAAAATTATTCGCCCGGACGGTTCCTTTTCAAAGCTGGGCTCTCCCTTGCGTGAAACTTAATGTTGTTATTGTTGGTGTTGGCGGTGTTGTTGGTGTTTTTGATGTCGATGTTGTTGTTGGTGTTGCTGTTATTGGACTTGTTGTTCTCGATGTAATTCTTATTGCTGGTATTCTCCGACCAGACAGACCACCTGACGCAGACTCGCCTGCGTCCAGAGCATTGTCTGCGGATGTCTCAGGCGAGGCGCTTGTTTCAGAACCACAGGGAGACCATATTGCGAGAATGTCTCAGGCGGTTTGCTTGTTTCGGCGAGCAGACTCGTCTGCGTTCACATAAAAGGTGCGAAGTGCCAGGGTAACGCTTCTGGGGTGCAGGGTGCGTTATACTTTCGCCGGAGAGGGGGGGAGTTCCCAATTGCTTCATGAGATTACCTACCAAACCACCCCAACCCAACCCGAAGACCCGAATTTGATCCGGATTTCGGGTTGGGGGGGGTAAGGGTTCCATATGCTTTTGCAATGTTCCCAGACCCCCCCACTGGAAATTGAGGGCAAATTGAAGCCTTCGGGTTGGGTTGGGGTGGCTTGGTGCGTGGTGACAAACACCGAGCGTCGAACTGGATCGCTGCTGGGTCGCCTCGCCAACTGGCCCATGAGCACCAACTGTCCTCTACCGAAGTTAATGTTGAGTTTGCCTTGCCCACCAATGTTGAGCACGGCCGCGTTGAACATCCGACTGAGGCACGCACGGGGAATTCGGAAGATGCTCCTGAGACAACGGGTTTCGAAGGCATCCACCCTCGCCGGTTCCGCCTTATTTCAGCATGCATCAAACAACGCGTACAGCAGTTGTTCACAATGCACGCGTAGAAATTATGTATTCTACGACGCCTGCTCATTCTTGCATGTGGCCAAATCGTTCTTCTTTAAATCTTGAGTTGCTGCTCCCAGTCTGCGGCTTAGCTCAGATCTGGTCCGCCCGTCGACCGACAATGACATACCTGAGTATACGATGGAGCTCTTGCTTGCGATCGGCAATTCAGCATTGTTGTAGGTATCGTAATTTGCCCTGATTGTCATGAATTCGAATTTGACCCACTGGAAGCTCAGGCCGGAATGCGACCCGCACCGGATCTCCCGAAATCAAAACCGAATCGAACCGAATAGGGCCCGCCATCCGCGAGCGGTCACGAGTGAAGTGGCCTCGGCGAGCACGGTGGATGCACGCGAGGGGGGAGGCGGCCCCACCTTAGATGGCGGTTAAATCCCTACCAGACAGCCCTTCGCATCCTTCCACGCCTCAGCGTGCCTGGGGGGGACGCGCACGGCTTCCCCCGGGGCCGTAGGCGACCCGAGGACGAGGAGGAGCAGGAGGAGGGGGAGGGGGAGGAGGAGGAGGAGGAGGAGGAGGAGGAGGAGGAGGAGGAGGAGGAGGAGGGAGGAGGAGGAGGAGGAGGGAGGAGGAGGAGGAGGAGGAGGAGGAGGAGGAGGAGGAGGAGGAGGAGAGAGGAGGAGGAGGAGGAGGAGAGGAGGAGGAGGAGGAGGAGGAGGAGGAGGAGGAGAGGAGGAGAGAGGACGGGTCGCCTAAGCCCTTCGGAGAAACCCTCCAGGGGGACGATGGCGAAAATAGATACTCCTACTCTCCACCAGCCGGCCGACAACGCACACATCCGGGACCCTCCACCCTGCGCGCGAGAAGCAGTGCAAAGTCGAGGATGGCCCGCCTCAACATGAACATGACGTCGTCCACGAGGCCAAGTCCGTGGCGGGAGCCCGACGGGGCCGCACCCCCAGCGCGAGAGGCCGAGATGTCGCTCGGCGCCCCTTCGCCGACGCGCGAGCGAGCGAGTATCTCGCCTGAACCCCGCCCTCGCCCTCAGCCACGCCCTCGCCTCGGCACCGCGCAGATCCCGCCTGGAAAAGGTGTTCCCGCCTCGGTGCGGCGCACGTGCGTCAGTCCGCGATGTGGGAAACCCGCGCGGGTGCTGGAGGCCTGGAAATGGGCACCAACACCGACAAAAGGGGGGAGCCTCCACAGGGGGAAGAAGATCCTAGATGTCCAGTGCTGGTGGTAATATTTCGGCCACCCCGGAAGCCAGAATATTGCCACCAGCACCGAGATCGGGATCTTCTTCCCTCGGTGGAGGCAAACCGCCGATGTTGGTGTTGTGCGGGACGGGAAAATGACCACAGCCACTGCTTCTCGTTTGCGCCGTCTTCCAGCCGGCCGAAAAAGAAGCAGTGGTTGTGGTCATCTCCCTGGTGCCGAGCCTAACGAAAATAACCACAACCACTGCTTTGTTTCTGCTGGCTGGAAGGCGGCCAAAAGGGAGGAGCCTCCACAGGGGGAAGAAGATCCTAGATTTCCTGTGCTGGTGGTAATATTTTGCCAACTCGAAGCCCGAATTTTGCCACCATCACCGAGATGTTGGTGTTGGTGTTGTTGTCAACATCCAGGCACACCGAGATGTTGGTGCTGTTGCCACCATCACCGGTGGAGGCACACCGCCGATGTTGGTGTTGGTGTCAACCCCCAGGCCTGCGCGGGTGGGCCACCTGCCGCCCTCGCCCCAACATCCGTGCACGGCTCTCTCGGAGGCGGTGCCCCGCGCGGGCGCGGCGCGGACGCACGCTCGCCGCAGCGCGCAGCGCGGAGGCTCGCCAAGCGACAGCGCGGCAGCGCTGTCAGCGCAGCGCGCGCTTCCAAGTCGTGCGAAGCGGGGCCGCGCGCGAGCGCCTTCCGTTGGCGAGGCGGGAGCGCGTTCCGACCCAAGCATCAAGTTGTGCCGCAAGCGACTCTCGTGCTGTTGGAGGGAAGGTGGGAACAGGCCAGGCCCTCTGATTCCCTCACCCTGGCTAGCTTGACTCCTACTCCTGCTCATGCTCCGTCTCCTCCCCTCCTTCTCCCCCTCCCCCATTCCTCGTCCTCCTCCACCTCCTCCTCCTCCTCCTCCTCCTCATCCTCCCCCTCCTCCTCCTCCTCCTCCTCCTCCTCCTCCTCCTCCTCCTCCTCCTCCGCCGCCGCCGCCGCCGCCGCCGCCGCCGCCGCCGCCTCCGCCTCCGCCTCCTCCTCCTCTGCCTCCTCCCCCTCCCCCTCCTCCTCCTCCTCCTCCTCCTCCTCCTCCTCCCCTCCTCTCCTCCTCCTCCTCCTCCTCCTCCTCCTCCCTCCTCATCCTCCTCCTCCTCCTCCCCCGCCTCCTCCTCCTGCTCCGCCTCCTCCTCCGCCTCCTCCTCCTCCGCCTCCTCCGTCCCCTATGTAGACAATTCCCCTTTCTTTTTGGGCATCACGCGATAAAGGTCCTTTTGGGGGGTACCAGGTCCGCTATGACACCCGTCGGCGGATAGAGAAAAAAACAGCGCAACGGGAAGGGATGGTTGGGACGGGTGGATGTCCCCTCCCGCCTCCCCCTTCCTTCCCTCCCAATGCCCCTGCTCCCCAGCCCATGCAACCACTCCACTCGCGAGGTGCGAACGTACAGCGCTATAATGTGGAGCACTGGCCGGGATCTCCGCCTCTCGACGCCCCTTCCCTCCCCCACCCGCCGATCGTCTTGACCCGTGGCACCTCGCCTCACGCGTGGTTACAGTAGGAGCTCGACCACAGGAAACCTTCCACAAGAAACCCGACCCTGCGACCCCAGGACGTCCAAGGAGCTTGGGTGTGGAAACGTCACGTTTTCCATAGCAGAACCATCGAAACCCAAGCAACCCAGGGCACCCTGGAGGCAAGCGGGGTGGTTCTTGGCATGGATCCCCACTGTACGAGGAGGCCTCTTTCACAGGCCGGTGGTTTCTCGGAAGCAGCAGGAAGGAGACTGCCGCAGAATGTGGCGGTCTCGCGCGCAGCTCCGCCGCCCAAGCCAGGAGGCACCACAGAGCCCAGCCCCAGGCAGAAGCTCCGCCCCCCTGCCGCCGCTCACTCCCAGGCCGAGGCGCGGGCGGGTGCCACCTGGGTCGTGGGAGCACGGGAGCACGTGCCCCTTGTCGGACCCGCCTCTCCCCACTCCTCTTGCTTCCCCTCCTCGACGGGCAACATGAGGGGACCGGCATAGGGGGGCAACACCGAGCTCGGATCGGCGATGCATCGTGGGCAGCTGGGCACCCATCAGCAATCGGTGGGCGATGGGGGGTGGCTGCATTCCTCATGGCCTACGAGCCCATCCCCCTGATTAATGTTTTCTCTGACATGGTCCTCACGTATCCCTTCGACGCCTGGTAGAATATCTTGGGGCCACAACCTGGGCCTCCAGTGGCAGTTCAGGACAATCTTGGCACCTCCGAAAAGCTCTCGGTCAGGCGGAGCTGTTGGGGAGCATCCCAAGACAAGAACACCTCCAGGAACCGACGGCGACGTCCGCAAACGTTGCCCCTGACGACGCCGACGCCGACGCAGACGCCGACGACGACGACGACGACGACGACGACGACGACGACGACGACGACGACGACGACGACGGCAGCAAGGCTCCTACTCCTCCTCATGCGTCAACCCCACCCTCCGAGCCTCACCTCCCGTCGCCATCCCCGTCATCACCCCCCCCCTCTCCCCGCCGACTCCCCTCCCACCGCCTTGTGCTCCACGACCCTCCCCCCAATAGACCCCCCCCCCCAAGAGAAGGGAACAGCAGGGAGGGAGGGAGGGAGGGAGGGAGGGAGGGAGGGAACAGAAGCAGGAATCTTTGCCCCCTGGGGCCCACCACCACCACTGAGCCGTGCGTCCGGAGGGACGCGTGGGCAGAAGAGTGCGCGGTTGGCAACTCTTCAGGAAAATATGACCGAAGTGACACTGCAGAGCGACTGCGTGCCCGCACAGACCCGACTGCGAAGCAGAGGCGGAATGCCTCAGGACTGCGTCGCGGAACAACCCCGAGCGCACCACGGCTGCGAGGCAGAAAAAACACAGCGCATCGCGACAGTGGCATTCCAGAGTTGAGGGAGACGGAGGGGGGGGAAAGCGGGAGGGAGGGAGGGGGAAGGGGGGGGAGCAGAGGCAGGAATGCTTGCCCCCTGGGGCCCGCGGCGAGGAGCCCTCGTGAGGCCCTCCGGCGGGGCGCCCTCGTGAAGCCCTCCGGGGCCGCCGAGGAGCAGCCACCGCGGCGCGGCGCATCGGCGGGGGAGGGGCGCCTTCTGACGGCCTACCGGGCCGCCCCAATCCAACCCGAAGACCCGCATTTCGGGTTGCCCAATCGGCGGGGGTGCAGTCAACGCGCACGGTGGGGATGCCCGGTGTGGGTGCAAGGGCCTCGGACGCCCGTGCCGAGGCTCTTCGAGCGGGGCTGGCCTTCGAAAGAGGTTGGGGATGGGCCGAAGATGACCGAAGAGGCAAGGATGCAAGGGTGCCCTTGGGAAGTCGCTCATCCTTTCTGTGCGGGTTGACTGTACGGGGTTCATATGTGTTTTTTGTCAATGTTCCCCGACCCCCCCCCCATACTGGAAGTGGGGGGCAGATCGGGGCCTTCGGGTTGGGTTGGGGTGGTTTGGTGGGCGGCGAGGCTCAAGGGGGAGGCTCCGAGGCGGCATCGGCAGCGCATCGCCGACAGATCGGCGATGGGCTTCGGGGCCCCCGAACGGGGTGGTGACCACACCGTGTTTAGGAGGCAAATACTGGGAGGCTTTCGTCGGAAAAATTAAAGAGGATTAGGCCCCATTGGGGGGCTGTCACGCCGGAGTGGGCCTCGGATTAAAGCGGGATTAAGCGGGATTAAGACAGATTAAGCGGGATTAAGCCGGATTTCGGACCAGGGCAAAATCAGAATTTGACCTCCCAGGAGATGCATCCGAAACCGTGTGGTGAGTCGGTGGGGATCCGGGGTCACCGCACGGTTTTGGGACTCGGGTCGCTCTCCGAGGACGTCTCGGGCGACTGGGGCATCCGAGGTCCCAGAGCCATGCGTTGACGGGCCGTGAAGTGAGGTCTTGGGGGACTTCGAGGTCACCGCACGGGGCGGGCGGGGGGCGATCCCCTATCGGCGATGAATGGGCGATCGCGGAGGAGCAGAAAGGTACCGATCCCGCTGGTCCCCGGACCTCTCACGGGGTGAGTTCCGACAAGGGATCTATGGATCATCGAGCAGTGGTGGCGAGGACTCTCCAGGACGGCGGGGGGGAATCGGCACCCGCGCCTCCTGTGAGATCGGGGGTCGATGCATCCACCGCCCCTGAGCCCATCCCCCCTTCTCTGGGTTTCTTTATAAGCATGAGGGGGGGTACCCCCCCGACGGGGGTCAACCTCGCCTCGTCGTCTCGCCGCGACGGGGGTCGGAGCGCCTTCGGACTCGGAGTGACGTTGCCCCTGAGGCTGGCACGTGGGGCCTCACTCCTCCGCCGGGGCCGCGCGGGTGCTCTCGGCGCCCGCCGAGCCGCCGAGGTAGGCGGCCTCGGACTGGGAGACCTGAGGCCGGCGATCCAGGACCCCTCGGGGATCGGTCGAAGGCCCTCGAGGATCGAGGGTCTGACGCTGGGTCGGGGAAGGGTCGAGGACCGAGGATCGGATCGAGGGTCTGGGATCGGGGATCGGGGATCGAGAAACAATGATCCAAGGTGGAGGATTGATTGAGGATCGCCGTCCTGTCTGACAACGCTAATGATCGTGGCCTGACGTTATAGAAGGACTGGTCTGGTGTCAGGCACCACTTTGTTTGCGTCTGCCAGTTCGCCTCCTCCTCCTCCTCCTCCTCCTCCTCCTCCTCCTCCTCCTCCTCCTCCTCCTCCTCCTCCTCCTCTTCCTCTTCCTTTCCTCCTCCTCCTCCTCCTCCTCCTGCTCCTCCAACTCCTCCTCCTCATCCTCCTCCTCCTCCTCCTCCTCCTCCTCCTCCTCCTCCTCCTCCTCCTCCTCCTCTTCGTCGAACTCCCGACATTAGCTGAACGTGGCTCGGCACCGCGGCCCTTTGCACTGCGGCGGGCGCGCGCCTCGCGCCGTGGCCCCCAGCCCCACGCTGTTGCCCGGCGGACCGCTGCAGCCCAGGCCGCTGCCTGGTGGCGCTGCGGTGCACTGACTAGAGCACGGCATCGTGCCCCGGTTCTGGAAGGGTGGGCCAGCAAGCCGACTTCGCCTGTTAGTGTGAGAAGGGGCGCTGGAGCACACAAACAAATAAATATACACAAATGACAAGATTTCCCATGTGTTCCAATATCTTCTGGGTTTTCGTCTTCCCCCCCACTTCCCATATTTCCCATAGTTTCCATAGTTTCCTGGGAGTCGACGCTAAATTGTGCCTGCGTGTTTTTCCCCTCCTGATAGTGTCCTGCCCTCGAGCTAGTCACGGCTCGCTGTCGGCCGCGTTCACCAGCGCGGCATCGGAGACTAAGCAGGCTTCGGCCGGCTGCCCGCCTATTGCTGCGACGAGGGCAGGCGCGAGTTCGACTCGATACGCATCACGGTTCGAGGCTGTCCGTGGGAAAGGTTGTCAACAGACGCCAACAGACGCAATGAAGTGGACAGCGACAATGGTCGTTGGCCTTGTGCGGCTGCTCGCCAATGCGGTTTCACACGTAAAGATTCATCGAACGAGCGGTGCTACATGTGCGGGCGGGATCGGCAAGGGCACCCTGGTCCCTCTGGTGCCACACCACCTTGGCAACTTCGACGACCCGGGTCATTGTCGGCCTCGCGTCCTTCTCGACGTGATCGGGGAGACCATACGCCCGATGGCGAGGCTGACCCCGTCGCCCGCGCCAGAAAGGCACTTGCTGCCCTGTGTCGGGAGCGGCCAGGAGGGGGGGTCCAAGAGGGAGGGGTGCACATCATGACCGGCGGCATGTGCGCGGCCCAGGAGGGGGGGGCTGGGGACGTAATGAAATAAGAAGAGGCGCCATGAAATCTGGGAAAATCGCCGCGGCAGCCGGTCACCATAAGTTCGGCTGATGCCCTCGTGCGAGACGAAGGGCAACGCGGCAGACGGAACGAACTGCAGGCCGCCAAGGATGAAGGGGCCCTGGAACACACAAATCAACACACACAACTAGCAGGATTCCAAATGTTTTCCCCTATTTTCTGTGTTTTGTCCTTCCCTTCCACTTTCCATATTTTCCCACACACACACACACACACACACACATATGTAGATATATGTATATATATATATATATATACTAGGGAATCGAGAATTTATTGCGTCTGTGCGTTTCTTTCACCCCTGGGGGGCCTGACTCCAAAAAGAGAGAACTGCAGGCCGCCAAGGTGGAACTCGACGCCATCCGCCCGGAGGTGCAGGCCGCCAAGGTGGAACTCGACGCCATCCGCCCGAGGGTGGCCAGCGCGCGCTAATGTCATGGCGCCTGGCGCCAGCGCCGTTGCTGCGACGAGGGGCCTGGGCGAGGCTTTCAGCGGGCCCCAGGGCGTTGTCGCAGCGGCCCCTGCGGCCGCCATCGCGAGCAACACACCACCGCGGCGTCGGCGTCGATCGGGGCCCGCCTGGCCGAGCTCGACCCGCGTCTTCGAGGCGCGCAAGCGCGGCGTGTCCAGGACCGCCCGCGGCGCCTACTGGCGCCGCTGCTGGCGGCCCCCCTGCCAGAGCCACCCCAGGAGCCCACCCCTGGGATCCCCAGTTCGCCGTCGACCTTGAAGGCGCAACCCGCAGCACGCGACGCAGGAGGCGGGGCGCCCACGGCAGGGGATTGATCCCACCAGCACTATGAAGTCTGTTCAGCTCGACAACCGCAGGCGCGGGTTGCCTGCCACCGAGCGGGAGTTGAGCCTTCGCAACCCTAGCACGCGCACCTGGAATCTCCCAACTCAGGGCGGCCAGCTCCCGAAGTGCACCGAAACGCCAAAGCCCGAACTGACTGGGCATGCTGCGAGCGGTGATCCTGACTACCTTACTGCTACCTAAGTGGCGCAGGTGCAGCGTTGACAGGGACAGCGACTTGTGAGGGGTCAGCTCTGCCTGGTACTCTGCAACCTTCGCCATCGGCAGTTCCTCTTCGCCTCCAGCACTCTTGAAAGGAACAACTTCGGCTACTGGCACTTCGCGCGGGTCGCCTTCGGCCCCTGCGGCGCCCACAGTCATCGGGACTGGGCGAGCACTTTCTGCGTCACACAGGGCTGGACCACTTGGCCGCGAGTCTGACTGTCTGGCTACATCAGGCGCCATGGCCTCGCAGCCCACGCCACGCCCATCGAAGATTGAGAGGGCCGCGCACTTGCGTGCGCTGCCATCATAGCCTTCAGGAAACTCCGACCGCTTCTTCAGGTCTCCTTCGTGCATCGGGAGGTCTGCCATTGCATATTCGGATAACGGTAGGGTGCTGCGCCGACTTTGCCAGGGCATGGGATGATTGCCATGACTACGGACGATGGCTGCACTGATGCTGGCGGTGGCACTGTTCAAGCGCTGGCCACTGCATTGCCTACCTCGCGCCAAGTGGCATTGCACTTTGCGAACTCACTCCGGGGACCTGTCACCCTGCCAGCCCCCTCGACCTCCAAGAAGCCTTCGCGGCGCGCTCGTGAAGCCGGCGGCAGAAACCCGCATTCGAGCTGCAAAGTTCGATAGCAGCGTTTGGCCCAAATCAGAGATTTCTCGGACACCGGGCGTCGCGGCCACTTCATCGTCTTCGCTTGGGAACTCAAGCGCCGCGGCGATGAACGCGCGCGCGCAGGGGCGGGCTGCCGATCAAAGATGGGGGCCATGAATCTCAAATTCTCTGCATGGGAACGGCAACTTCGCGCGGGCGCTGGCGCCCCTGTCCGTAGTCACATAGGCGCTACTGTTCTTACTGCATGGGAAGATACTCATGCGATAGTAAGGCGGCGCGCCCAGGGGGGAAGCTAGGAGAGGCAGGCCTTCTCAGAAGGCTCGGAAGTCCCCCAGCCTTCCGAGAAGCTTTCGAACCTCTCCGCGAAGACACAAAAACCTCTCAGAAGGCGCGGGGGATTCTGAGAAGCGCCGCCGTCTTCTGAGGAGGCATTATCCTTCTCACTTCCCCCTCTTGCTCGCCGCCGAATAGTACATGGCCGCATTATTGTCGCGGCCCTGGCGCATGGACTCGTCGCAACTTCTGTCTGCCTGGAGCAGGGTGAGAAGCTGCAGGGGCGGAGTGCTGAGTTGTTGCTATCCCTCGGTCAGATCGGGCTCGTCCCCCCAAAAGCGGATGGTGGGCAACAAATAGAAAATACCCCCAAAACAAAAATGGCCCAGAGATCGCCCCCAGACCATCTTTTGACTATGTTTGAATATTCCTCCTGTTGAGGGACAGACCCGATTTAATCCTTGGGTCGTGCTTAGCCTATTATCGTTTACCTGTTCTTTGTTGGTGGCGACTGGACCGTCGACCGCCCAGTTTCAGGTAGCTGCATCATTCCTGAACGCTCGTCGGCTAGGGTGGCGGCACGCATCGCGATCTTAAGCCTGGTGGGCACGCAGGGTTTGATACTTGGCTTGCGAAAGACTGTTTGGCGAGTGCTATATCAGCGCCTGCTCGGGTGCCTGATTTCCATTTCTCGCAACCACCCCACAGTTGATTGCACTTCGGGGACGAATGCGATTGCGCGGGCCGTCAATGTCATCAAGGTGCCTCAGCCTCTGCCAGTTGCTCAAGCTGCTGTAATTCGCAATGGCATCGACCATGACGATGGCGAGGTGCAGTTCACTTGTGCCCAGGGTGATCCAGGACACAACTGGGCGAACACCATGGAGGCTGACTCGGCTCTGAAAATGGGCGACCCTAGCCAGCATCAGTCGCGACCTGATAAGTCGCGCAGCGATTTGCATGCTGGCGTTGAAGCGAAGCTTCTGCCAGTATCGTCTTATGCACCGCACCAATGCACACGACGTGCGGCTGGGCCTGCACACGGCAAATCTACCGCGGGAGGTGCGCTCGCGCGTCGTCGCCCCGCTGGCACAGCTTACTCGCGCCCTACGTCTGTCGCAGGTCCGAATGCACGATGCGCAGCTTGCCAGCACGCATGGTCAGTGCACAAACTGACGGCCTTGGAGATACCTATAGTCAGTCATGGCTTGCGAAGGCCACGAGAGACGCATGCGCGCACGCATACCTCATCCTGCTTGTAGCATCATCGTTCACCTTCCTTCGGCCACGCGCATGCAGCATTTCACACGTCATGCCCATATGTTTCGTTTTGTCGGCGACGACCTCGGTCGATTGGCAGAGCACCGCCTTGTCAGCACTCGTTCGAAGTCCTACACCCCGTGGCTGGGGCAACAGTTGCGAAATCAGCCTGGGCCCTTTCATCGGTGGTCTGAGCCGCGCGGCTGGTGTCTGCCTCAACTGGATACTGCCTTGGGCTCATCTAGTGTTCCAAGTCGCGCTTGCGATGTGCAACGGGGATCCTGGCCCGACGCCTGGGAAGGACCGATCAAAGCGAAAGCGAAAGCGAAAGCGAAAGCGCGCTGTGTCCGGCCGGAGGCCGACCCGCGAGGGCTGGAGCGCAGGGGCCGCAGCCCTCACATGATCTTCTGCTTCGCGAAATCCTCCTCCACGTCGTCCCAGTTTCCTGGGAAGTCCAACCATGACTCCTGAAATCCTGCGCACGTAAGAAAATGCTCCATCTGCGATGACAGTACCCCTGGGGATCCGCAGGGGGAGTTCCTGGACGAGCTGAGGCACCCCTGTGCCGAAGGGGCGCGCCTCCCGCCGCTCACTGACTCTGAGCTGCGTTAAGGCGTGCCTGTCCCCCTACAGGGGGATTGTGGACGAAAAGTTATATATATATACTATTCAAAAAATCAAAATACTCAAACATTGGTATAAAAATCGTCCCCCGACTATTTTTGACAATTGTTGAATATTACTCCTGTAGAGGGACAGACCCGACTTAAGAGCTGCGGACTGCCGCTCTCCGGTTCCCTCGACGCACAACAGCTGGGGCTGATCGGTTTCGGCTTCGACGCTGGGCGGTTGCGTCTGATGCTGCCTTGTCTGCGCTTGGGTATTTCCTATACCTCCGAATGTTTTGGAGCCTGGCCGACAGCGCTGACCCGCGTCCACATGGCTCCTCGGGAAGCCCCATGGGGGAGATGGGCCAATGGCTCTGCTCGCTTCAATGTACCGCCCAGAGCTGAAGCTCGGATAGACTGGGCCAGGTCGCGGGCGCCAAGGTTGAATCGGTCATATCTGGCCTTCGGGGCTCCGCGATCCACACCGGATGTGGCAGCGCGCGTTCCTCTCCAAGCTGAAGCAGGTAGTCGTGGACCCGACGCGCCTGCGCCTGCGCAGGCCATCTTCGAGATTGCCAAGGTTAGGTAGATCACGCTGCTTCGTGCTGCGGCCGTTCAAGGTTCCCGGGGCCAGTCATAGTTCTCGTCCTGCGGGGCCCCGAAGGCTTGTCTGGGATGACGGTTACTCAGATATTTTTTGGGCCACGCGTGGAGCATTGCGTGGCTGTGCCTTGGCGACGTTTGCCTTGCAGAGCATCATGCTGTCGCCCTTCGATGCCTTGTACAAGCACACTTCGCACATCCCGCGCACCATTGACTTGTCGGAGGTCGGGGAGGGAGATCGCAGTGGAACGGAGACCCCCAACAGGGAAATCATTTCGTGTCGTTCGTGTCGTGCGTGCTGGCCAGGCGAAGCTGCGTGGGCGCGCGAGAGGAATGAATCGCCGTTGCTTGGGCGAAGTCAAGACAGATGATTATCCTCCGTCTGGTGGTGGCTCTAGCGGTGTCCTGTGGTGTCCAGTGGTGGCCCGTGGTGTCCCGTGGTGTCCGCCGCTGCTAGGGCGAAGTCAAGACAAATGATTATCCTCCATCCAGCGGTGGCCCTAGCGGTGTCCCGTGGTGTCCCGTGGTGTCCCGTGGTGTCCCGTTGAGTGAGATCGATAGTGAGATCGATAGTGAGATCGACAGGTGTCCCGTGGTGTCCCGCGGTGTCCCGCGGTGTCCTGTGGTGTCCCGTGGTGTCCCGTGGTTTCCCTTGGTGGCCCGTGGTGTCCCGTTGATTGAGATCGATAGTGAGATCGATAATGAGATCGCTACTGAGCTCCATACGATACCCCGAGGTGTCCCGTGGTGTCCCGTGGTGTCCCAAAAAAAGAGATCGATAGTGAGATCGATAGTGAGATCGACAGGTGTCCCGTGGTGGCCCGTGGTGGCCCGTGGTGTCGCGTTGAGTGAGATCGATAGTGAGATCGATAGTGAGATCGATGTGGTGTCCCGGGGTGTCCCGTGGTGTCCTATGGCGTCCTGTTGAGTGAGATCGATAGTGAGATCGATAGTAGGACCGATAGGGAGATCGAGAGGTGTCCCGCGGTGTCCCGTGGTGTCCCGTGGTGGCCCGTGGTGGCCCGTTGAGTGAGATCGATAATGAGATCGATAGTGAGATCGACAAGTGTCCCGTGGTGTCCCGTGGTGGCCCGTGGTGTCCCGTGGTGGCCCGTGGTGTGAGATCGATAGTGAGGTCGACTGAGTCCGATGGTGGTTCCCCCACCTCTCCCCCCCCACCCACAGCCTCCTTATCACCCGAAGGGTGGTCGTATAGGTATGCAGGTGATATCACTGTGTCTGTTCGAGTGGGAGGAGGAGGAGGAGGAGAGGGAGGGAGGGAGGCAGAGAAGGAGGTGCCCGAGGCCCCGGGCCCCCCAACGGCTGAGCACAAGATGAGTGCAACAAGTAGTGATCCTCTTCTTGGGGAACGTCTTTGTGGGGTGCTTGGGCCTCTTGGATATACCCTTGCAAGTGCACGGGAGGCTCTGGGCATCGAAGTGGGATCTGGCAGGGCCCGCCAGGTTCACCGGGCTTTGCGCTCGCGTTCGGAGTGCTGCCAAGAGAGCTCCACGCAGAAGGGCCGTTCGTAAGGCAGGCCCATTGGCGCGTAGATTGTCAGGCGTTACCAGCAGCCGTGGAATATGGCATAGGCACAGATGCGCCTCCACGCCTTGCTGATCAGATGCGCGTTGATCAGCGGCAGGACTGGCACGCGCCGGGTTCCAGCACGTCTAGCTGGATCTCTGCTTGCCTGCAGGCCTCGCTCTACATCGATCCGCAGGTCAATGCTTGGACCGCGCCTCTGTACCAGTGAACCTTGTTATATCGTGATAATGCTGTGCCAGCCAGCGTCATTCAGGCAGCCTGGAGAAGGCAGGTCCACAAATATATCGGTCCGATGCCCCTTGGAGGAACGTTGCTGGGCCTGCTGGTGCGACCTCGTGGGCTCTCAAGGACCTTTGGAGCACCTCTGCGGGTCATGTGTGGAGGACGGATCTTGGGGCGTGCATCGATCTCGCTCCGACGGTCCCCTCAACGATCAAGACGCTGGCCCGTGAAGCTGCTGCGCGCAGGCTCTGGGAACGATGGACCCAGCGGCACAGCCTTCCAGGAGTAGGCCCCATCCCGAAGGAGCCCCTGGGATATTGGATGGAGGAGCCCATACTGCATTGGCTCAACAAGGTCGTCACCCCTGGTAGATGCGGTGAGCCCGAAGACCCTGACGAAAGGTAAGGCCCCGCTGGCAACTGAAGATGATGGGGGCCCACGTCGAGTTCAGTTGATAGCTCCTGTGGGGACGCCGCGCCAGAAGCTGCACCTGCCCCAGCGCCTGTCCCCTGAGCCCCTGAGTCCGCGCCAGCTTGGGCCAGGCTCCAGCCAACCACAGCTGAGCGCCCTTGTGCGACCGCTGAAGAATCCGTGCGGCCTTCAGGGGAAGAGCAGGCGCCCGCGCCAGCCGGCCGCCAATGCCCTCCTGGCCAGAAGCTCCGGCTACAGGATGGACCCCAGCGGGTGGGTCCAGGCGCGACGCGGCTGACCCGCAGTGCAGAGACCACTGTGTCTCTCGAATTCGACCTCGTAAAGACATCGACAGTCAAGTCGGGAGCCAGTCGGGGCACTTGCACGGGTCGCCCGTCCATTGAAGCGATCGCCTGCTCTGCCAGAGCTACCCGCCTTGACCCAAAAGCTTGAGCTAAACAAAGACAGCCTGGCAGAGCCAAACAGCGACTAAGAGAACAGCGTGGGGACGCAGCGCACATGCACATTGTATGATCGGCGGCTGCTGCTTTGCTCTCTTTCTGCTCATGCCCACGCTCTTCAAGTTAGCCCTTCTCGTACGGCACGCGGCGAAATACAGCTAGACACGATAGCTTGCAACCATCAAGTGCCGCTTTCGTGCACTCAATATGGTGGCCACGCTGGCTCGCTGGCTCTAACGCCACACCAACCTCATGCATGCTGCAACTTGAGCTCCGAGGGAAAGGCCGAACCAGGAACTCCACCACCCAAAAACGACCGCGGCTGGCGCAGACCCCCTTTCACCTGAAACCGCAAAGCACCTCCGTCAACGGATCACGTCACCTAGTGGAAGGGACCTCTCAAGCTTTCATCAGGCCTGCACAGTGTCCGTAAGAGCAAGAACGCAGCTAAGCACGGGAGGGCGTGCAGGCAGCTACGGAGCTCGGACATGCAGAAGCAAGGTGCGGACGACGCTGCAAAGCCCTAGGATCACGTCACCCCGACTTGGTTCCAAACAGCGAGGCGAGGGGTGGGAAGGGGAGGCATCAGACGCCGCCTCCGAGGGGGAAACGGTAGAAATGGACTGGACTCGAACTCTGGAAATCCAGTTGATCTCACAGCCAACGGAGGCCTGCCTTCGCCGGTATCGCTGCCGAGCATCAGTAGAGGCACTGCATGCCACTGTTAGGGGGAGGAGGAGGAGGAGGAGGAGGAGGAGGAGGAGGAGGAGGAGGAGGAGGAGGAGAGGAGAGGAGGAGGAGGAGGAGGAGAGGAGGAGGAGGAGGAGGAGGAGAGGAGGGGGGAGGGGAGGAGGAGGAGGGGAGGAGGGAGGAGGAGGAGGGAGAGGAGGAGGAGGAGGGAGGGGAAGGACAAGCTAGGTGCGCGCGCCTCATATCTGACATCCTACCCCTCCCTCCCATCCCTTACCATGGCGTAGATCCCCTCTCTACTCGAGCAGGAGCAGGGCATGATCCCGAAAGGGTACGCGATGCATTGTAGAGCACGGCATGGCATGGCGTAGAAGAGCACCGCAAAGCGTAGCATCAACCTAGCATTGCATTGCATGCCGTGGCATGGCACGGGAAATGACGCCAGCGCTGCAGCGGGAGCACGAGTCGGAACGAGCGGAAGCGCGGAAATGAGGCCAGCGTTGCAGCGGGAGCACGATTCGGAACGAGCGGAAGCACGGAAATGAGGCAAGCGCTGCAGCGGGAGCACGATTCGGACCGAGCGGGGCCCGAAAATGAGGCCGGCGCCTCAGCGAGAGCAGCATGTTGGACAAAAATGCAAGCGAAAACCCAACTCCGGGGAATCCTGTGTACAAGAAACAATACGCGGGGGGGGGGCTAATATTTTCAAACCGTCATCAGGGGAAGAGGGAGAGTAGTTTTCATATTGAGTAATTGTGGAGGAGGAGGAGGAGGAGGAGGAGGAGGAGGGGGAGGAGGAGGAGGAGGAGGAGGAGGAGGAGGAGGAGGCCGTTCTGGCTCCTAATACTGCGGTCGAGGAGCTTCTGCAGGCGTGATTCAGAACGGCTCCGTCTGCAGGGGCCAATTCAGGAACTTCGTGCATGGGTCGCCATGACGCCCAGCCGCCCCCGCCTCCCCGCGGAGGCAAAGGCGGCGGCTGCGCAGCTGGCGGCGGCAAAAGGCAGCGCCGCGCGTGGGGACCCGCCCCGTGGCACCTGGTGCCAGGCTTGGGCGCCCCCGACGCCGCGGCCGTGGTGCTCCCTGCTCCGCGCGGGCCGCCGTGGGGGTGCTCGCGTGGCGAGACAACTGGGCCAGCCGCTTGGCGTGCCGCTCGCGCGGGAAAGGGGCGCCGCTCGCGGTTCGGCAGCGGGCGCTCACCGCCGCAGCGGGCGTGGACAAGGTGGACGGCTCTGGCAAAGGCGCCGGCGCTGGGAAGAAAAAGAAGAAGGGACAAACGGAGGCAGGGGACTGAGCTGCTGACGGTGGTGCGAGAGGCGCCGCTGCCAAGTCGCCCGAGGCCCCCGCCCATCTGCAGGCGACGGAAAAGGACTTGCTGGCGGCGCTCGAGGCTCACGGCATTTGCTTGTCTGATGAAGACAGGCTCAAGCTCAAGCCCGAAGCTGTCGCCCCCCCCCGAGCCGAAGAAGCCGAAGGCCCACTACTCCGCGGTGCAGACCGCGACGTGGAAGGTCAACAAGGCGCAGGGAAAGCTCAACAGGGCCAGGGACGCGGCCGACGCGGCCGTCGACGCGCTCAGAGAGGCGCACGATGCCTGGTCGCACGCGCAGGCCGAGTGCACTGCGGCGCAGGAGGCCTTCGACGCGGCGCAGCTGGACCTCGAGAAGGCGCGCCAGCAGGAGGGCGCTGGACTCGAGCCTGCGCCGCCCAGCCAGATTTCGGGGGGCAAGCAGCTGCTGGCGCAGGCGCTCCTGGGAGCGCAGTACGTCGAGGCGCTGCGCCCGCACTTCGACGGGCAGGAGGCGGTCGAGCTGGGGGCCGCGGTCGAGGAGCTCGGCCGCAACGCCGCCATGGCCAAGCTGCGCCTCGAGCAGGCTTTTCGCGCCGAGGAGGTCGTCGACGTGGGGGGCACTGCACCTAGTGATCGCCCAGGTGATCGCGGCGGGGGCGGTCAACAGTCAACCGCGGCCGCTGGAGACGACATGGACTGCTCCGAGCTCGCCGCCGCCATCCTCCAGCTCGAGGGCGACAAGCAGGAGGGGGTCGCCTCTCTCCTCAGCGCCCGGGGCCTGCCCGTCCCCAAGCGGCTCCGCGCCGCAGGAGGCGGCGCCGCCCCAGGTGCAGGAGCAGGCGACGGAGGCGGCGAAGCGCCCGCCGCGGGGACGCGAGGCCAGGTCGCGGGCGCTCACCACGGCCAACGCCACCAGCCGGGGGAGCCTCATGCGGTGGCTCAATCAGGAGGCTGCGGGGGGCATCATCTTCCTTCAAGAGGTGAGCGTCGCCCCAGGGCAGCGCGAGGAGGCGGGGCAGCTCTGCCGCAAGAAGGGCTGGAAGGTGGACATCGGCGAGTCCGTGCGCACCGAGCTGGGCGGCATGTCCAGCGGCGTCGGCGCGGGCTGCAGAGGCCACATCGGCATGGGCGACGCACCCCCCAGCAAGGTGGCCTTGCCCAAGGAGCGAGTGCTGGCCAAGTGGATCAACGCGATGGTCCCAGGCGGGTTGCTCTGTGTCTCGGTCTACCTCGTGACGGGGTCGGGGCTCGACGCGGAGAGCAAGGTCTTGCTCGGGCAGCTCGGCGAGTACCTGCGCGGGCTGGACGTGCCGTTCGTCATCGGGGCGACTGGAACTGCGACCCCGCCGCTCTCGAAGACTGGGGCTGGCCGCAGAAGGTTGGCGGCATGGTCGCCAGCTGCGGCCAGAACACCTGCAGGATCGGCGGTGGCTCTGAGGTCGACTTCTTCGTGGTCAGCACGGGCCTCGCAAGTCGAGCGAAAAGCTGCGAGAGGCGCAGCTGCACGCTCTCGCCCCACTACGAGGTTGGGCTGGAGCTTGGCGGCAAGGAGCGGGACGAGCAGCAGCTTGTTATGCGCGCGCCGAAGGCGTTCCCAGGAGAGAGGCCCGTCGGGCCCAGGCGCGAGCCGCCAGACTGGGAGCCACTGCTGTGCGTGCTGCGCCGCTCGGTCGACGAATTCAAGAGGCTGGACGGCGATGGCGCCGCTGCCCTGGGCCAGTGCGCCGCGGGTCGGGAACCCGCGGGCGATTTCGTCCACGCAGCCGCCGCTGGGGCATGCAGGGCCTTTGGGGCCGCCGGGCGCGCCTCTGAGACCGCTGGCAGCGGTGCGAACGCCGTTGCCGCCGACGCGGCTGCGGCGGGCGCCCGGGCAGCGCCCGGGCGGGCCCCCGGCGGGGGCCGGGAGCGGCCCTGGACACCGCGTTTTGCGCCGGAGAAAAACACGGTCTGCGAGGGGGCCGCCGAGGGGGCCGCTGGAGCCGCCGAGCTCGGCGCCGCGCCCGCCGGGCTGGCCGCCGGGCGCGCTCCTGAGACCGCTGGCAGCGGTGCGAACGCCGCTGGGGCCGCCGCCAGGGCTGTCCGCTGCGCCCCGCGCCCCGCGCCGGGCATGGCCGACTTGGACAGCTTCTGGGGCGCCAACATCATCGACCTCGAGTGGCCCGAGCTCGGAGTTGCTGTTCCGTCGCTTCGTCCTGGCCAGTGCTTCTCCTCTGACATGGGACGCAGAGCGAAGGAGGCGGCCACCCCTCGGGTCGGAAGGGCCCTCGAAGAGGGCTCTGGCACATCGGCGACGGTTTCAGGTTCGGGTGCCCCAGCTTCTGCGACGAGCGGCGCACTCACTGCCCCTGAGAAAGAGGAGACGCCTCGGCAGACGAAACCCTCGCAGGGCTTGGGTTCGCAAGAGCCCCTGGACCCACGAGCGGGGCCCTGCCTCGGCGAATCGCTGGAGGGACAGCAGAAGTCGCCACGGGAAGACCAGCTCCCACGGGAAGGTCGACCTCACCCCCAAGGCCAGCTTCCGCGAGAAGATCGGCCTCGCGCAGGTGCTAGCGCAGCAGCAGGCTCGCCAGCGCAGCAGGGGTTGGACGCAATATACGGCGAGTTCGTCAGGCCCCTCGAACTCGATCTGATCGGCGCCTATCATCTCGAGGAGGCCGCGCACGAGTACGTCGGGCGCGGCGTGGCGCCGAGGTTCGACATGGAGGCGGCGCGGCCCCCAACCAGGGGGCCTTTCGCAAAGGGCTCGGCCGTGGCCACCAGATGGCGCAAGATCAGCATCGTGGTCTGGGAGATGCTCGAAGCCCGGCGACAGCTCAGGCACGGGGGCCGTCGCGCAAGGTTGTGCGTTCGCTCGGCCGAGCTCCAGGGGCGCGTGGCCAAGTTGTCGGCCCAGGACCTTGGCGTGGACGTGCTCGGACAGGAGGAGGTGAAGTCCATGAGATGGCTCCTCCGCAAGTTGGGCCGGCTGCCGTGCGAGGACGTCGCGCGCGCGCAGGCTCGCGCGCGGCGCCACGCCGAGAAGCTGGAGGTGGAGTTCGGCAGGGAGCGCCCGACGTGGAGGGCGCGCAGACCGACGGCGGCGCAGGCGGGCCGGCTGGCATCGGGGCGACGCTCAGCACCTTGCTCGACGAGTACAAGCAGGCGCGGCAGCACGGCCACGAGCCCCCGCTGGACCTCGACGCGGCGCTGCCGCCTGACCTGCTGGAGGCCTGCCCGCCCCCCCGGCACCTGGCGACGTCGCGGCGGCCGCGGCCAAGTTCAAGGCGGCGACGGCGACGGGGATAGACTGCCTAAAGCCGTCTTCGTTCGGGCACCTCAGCGAGGGCGGCCTCGAGGCGCTCTGTCTGCTCCTGCACTGGATCGAGCACCTACTGCGGGCGCCGTCGCAGGCGGAGGAGGTGTTCATCTTCTTCCTCGCCAAGGCCGACGGCGGATGGCGCCCGATAGGCCTGCTGCGCGGACTGGTCCGACTCTCGGGCCGCCCCAGGCTCGAGGAGGCCCGAGAGTGGGAGAGTCATCACAACAGAAGTTTCTTCTACGGCGGTGTCGGGCGCTCCTGCGAGGACGCGGCCTGGGAGCAGGCCTTCGACGCGGAGCACGCGGAGGCGCTGAGGCTCCACAGCATGTCGTCAATGGTGGGCTTGAGCAAGGCCTACGAGCGGGTCACGCACCGTGGGCTGGCGGCGGCGCGCAGGCGGCTCGGCTTCCCGCTCAGGAGGCTAAAGCTGTTGTTGAAGGTCTACGGTGGCAAGAGGCGGCTGTGCCTCGGCAGGTGGAAGTCTGACTGCTTCCAGGTGGGGCTCTCCTTCATCGCGGGCTGCAGCTTCGCCACAGGGCTGCTCCGGGTGGTCCTGCTGAGCCCGCTCGACGCCCTGGTGAAGGCGTGGACGTCGCTCAAGACGTTCGTGGTGGTCGACGACCTCACGCTGGCGGCGCACGGCAAGCTCCGCGACGTGGAGATGGCGATCTACAGGGGCACCGACATCTTGTGCACGGAGCTCGAGCAGATCGGTTTCAAGATCTCGCTCACAAAGGGCAACATCCTGAGCAGCGACTTGGGCGCGGGCCAGAGGGCAACGCGGAAGTTGTCCAAGTGGAAGTTCCAGCTCCACAGCGCGGTCCGCAACTTGGGCGTGGACTTCGGCATGGGCAGGCGCGCTGGCTGGGGCGTGCCCAGGGCCAGGCTCCAGAAGCTGGGCAAGCGTGCTTCGAGGTTCATGGCGCTGCGGAAGGCAGGCGCGAAGCTGGGGAAGGTCTTCCGCTTAGGGGGCCTCGCCTCGGCGCTGCACGGCGCTCGCGTGCGCGGCGTGCCCACCAAGATGCTGGAGCAGGCGAGGACCGCCAACGCCCGTGCCATTGGCGGCGAGGCAGGGCGGCGGTCGCGGACGCTGCAGTTCGCGCTGCAGGAGGGCACCGGCTGGCGGCGGGACCCCTTCTACGCCGCCTCGGCCCTCCCGCTGGTCGCCTGGTCCAAGGCGGTCTTCGCTGGAGAGGCTGCCGCCTTGAAGGCCACGCACCTCGCCGCGACCGCGTCGACGTGGGGCGAGGTGAAGGGGCCGACGGCGGCGGCGAAGTTGACGCTGGAGCGGATCGGTTGGCAATTCACGGCGTGGGACACGTGGACGACCGATCACGGCTGGCAGCTGGACCTGAAGAGGTACAGCCCGAAGTTTGTGGCCGCGCAGGTCGAGGCGGGCACGATTCGGGCCCTGCTGAAGCGGGCGTCGGGGCATCGTGGATTCGAGGCGCTCCGGCAGCGGCCGCCAGTGCTGGAGCCCCTGCGCGCGGGGCTGCAGGCGCTGCGCAGGAGAGGCGACCTGGAGATGGTGCACTTGGTCGAGGCGCTGGTGACGGGCGGCATCGCGTCGCAGTTCGACCTGTACGTAGAGAGGGCGGAGCTCGACCCACGATGTCAGTGGTGCCACGCGGCGTTGGGCACCACCCACCACAGGCTTTTCTGTTGCGACGCGACCTGCACGCTGGCGCGGGACATGGGCCTTGGCCACGTCCGAGCTGCGGGGAGGGCCGCTTCTCCCAGCGACCTCGGGATGCTGCGCGGGCTCTCGACCTGGGGCTGGACGAGGCGCCGCCGCCGTCTCGCGTCGCGATCTGCCTCCGGGCGGGGGTCGGTCTCCGGACGCTGTGGACAGGCATAGTGTGTGTGGACGGCTCTGTCACCTGCCCATTGTGCCCGCAGCTGGCGCGTGCTGGCTGGTCAGTGGTCTCCACGACGGGCGACGGGCGCATCCTGGGCGGCATGTACGGCTGCGTTCCCAGCGAGTTCCATGAGATCGGGCACGCCGAGCTGTATGCGGTGGTCCGCGTTCTGCGCGAGAAAGGGATCGGTCACCTGACTATCGTGAGCGACTGCAAGGGTGTCGTCGACGATTTCCATCGTGGCGAGGTCTACTGCACGTCGTACCAGAGCAAGTACGCCGACTTGTGGCGGGAGCTCTGGTTTCTGGTCAATGATGCTGGGCGAGATCAGGTCACGCTCGTGTGGGTGAAGGCTCATGCTTCGTGGAGGGTGGCCGAGTCGCTCGGCGCGTGTTGGAGCCACCATATCGGCAACAAGGACGCCGATCGGTTGGCCAAGCTGGGGGCACGGCTTCACCCGCAGGCTAGGCCCAGGGACTGTGAAGCCAGGTTCGCCGCCGCCCACGTAGCGGCCGAACAGCTCTTGCTCCACCACGGTGTCGTGCTGAAGTTTCTCGCGGGCCTGGATTGGCCCGACAGGGGTCGTCTCCCCGGCCGCCGCGGGGCCCCAAAGGGGATTCAGCTGGAGCTTGAAAGGTCTCACAATGGGCACACCCTTGAACGTCTTGGGCGTGCGTGGGGATGTCTCAAGTGCGGGATCCGCAGGACCACCAGGGCCAAGGTTGGGTCTTTCCCGTGCGTCGGGGTGCCTAGGCCCGCTTCCGTGGCCCACGGTTCCCATCGGCTCTGGGTCGTTCGGTGTAGTCGGGGCCTGCGGGGGGGTTCGTCGTCGTCGGGGGGTGTCCAGACCGATGGGAGCCAGGCGGCCATTGTTTTCTGTAATCGCTGCGGGGCCTACGCTCGGCGGCAGACTCATTTGCTGCGTTCCGAGTGTCACCCAGCGAATCGTCTGGCCAGGAAGGCCCTTGACAGGCTCCGCGCGGGGAGGGAGCCCCAGTCGAACGAGTATTGGGGGCTCCCCTTCCCATTAATTCGGCGTCAGTTTTTAAACCTGGTTTAAAACTTGCCGTTCTGCCCTGGTCTGCAGTTAACGAGTTTAACCGCGGAACCCCGGGTGTTGGTCCTGGGCTGAAGGTCGCCGGCCGTCCATGGGAGAGTTCCTGCGTAGTCGTAGGCTGTGGTTGGGTCTCATGAAACTCACCGCTTTTAGGACATAGGACACAGAGGAGGAGGAGGAGGAGGAGGAGGAGGAGGAGGAGGAGGAGGAGGAGGACGAGGAGGAGGCGGAGGAGGAGGAGGAGGCGGAGGAGGAGGAGGAGGAGGGGGAGGGTTCACACGTGGCCCCCGAACTGCCCGACACGCTGCCACCGCGGCCCTCTGCCAGGCAGGACCGGCCCTGGCGCCGAAAACGCCAGCGCCAAGGGCAACGCGGGGGCCTGCCGTGGGAGGGCCCCCGCGCACGGGGCGGGGGCCCGCCCAGGCCCCGGGGGGCCTCCGAGAGAGGTGTCGCCGAGAGGCCTCAGAGAGCTCCCAAGGCCTCTGAATCCAACCAGCCCTCTGGGCGTAGGTGGTTTAGAGAATATCCTCTTCCACCCCTCCTTCTTCCTTCGGGGAAGGGTTTATCACTGTTCCCTATTAATAAACACCCCCTCCCCCAGGCGACTGGGGGCCAACCAGGGTCCATGACAACCCCCCACCATCCCTTGTAAAAAAAACAATACAAAACACATTATGCCTCCAACTTCGGAACATGCGCAGCCAACCCGATGCGCCCCCCCCCACACCATCCCTAACAAAAAACAATACTGAATACACTTGGCGGCGGCGGCGGATGCGGCGGCTGCGGCGGCGGTGGTGGCGGTTGCGGCGGCTGCGGCGCGGCGGCGGCAGCGGCGGCGGCGGCGGCGGCGGGGGCGGCGGGGGTGGCGGCGGCGGCGGCGGCGGCGGCGGCGGCGGCGGCGGCGGGCGGCGGCGGCGGCGGGCGGCGGCGGCGGCGGCGGCGGCGGCCGGCGGCGGCGGCGCGGCGGCGGCGGCGGCGCGGCGGCGCGCGGCGGTGGCGGCGGCGGCGGATTGGCCCCCAGGAGCTGCCCATCCAAAGACGACTGCTGAATATGCTCAGGCTCGGGCCAGACTCGGGTGCTACGTATGTGTTGGGAGGGCGGGTGGGAGTGAGCGAGACGGCTTGCGGGCGGGAGGGGTTTGGATCACTGTTCCCTATTAATAAACACCCCCTCCCCCAGGCGACTGGGGGCCAACCAGGGTCCATGCCGACACCCCCCCACCATCCCTTGTAAAAAACAATGCAAAACACACACTCTGCCTCCAAATTCGGAACATGCGCAGCCAACCCGATGCGGCCCCCCCCACCATCCCTGTCAAAAAACAATACAGAGTACACTTGGCGGCGGCGGCGGCTGCGGCGGCTGCGGCGGCGGCGGCGGCGGCGGCTGCGGCGGCGGCGGCGGCGGCGGCGGTGGCGGTGGCGGTGGCGGCGCGGCTGCGGCGGCGCGGCGGTTTGGCAGCGGGGGGCGGCGGCGGCGGCGGCGGCGGCGGCGGCGGAGGCGGCGGCGCGGCGCGGCGGCGGGCGGCGGCGGCGGCGGCGGCGGCGGCAGCGGCGGCGGGCAGCGGCGGCGGCGGCGGCGGCGGGGGCGGAGGCGGCGGCGGATTGGCCCCCAGGAGCTGCCCAACCAAAGACGACTGCTGAATATGCTCAGGTTCGGGCCAGACTCGGGTGCCACGTATGTATTGGGAGGGCGGGTGGGAGTGAGCGAGATGGCTTGCAGGCGGGGAGGGGGTAGCTTGACCCCTCCCCCTACCCCCTCCCCTGGACCTGGGCGGGGGGCGCCGCGAGCGGTCAGAGCGTCCAAGATGGCCCAACACGGCTCCGAGGGGCCTCCAAGAGCTCCCAAGGCCTCCGAGTTCTAATTTTGGGGCGGGCATGTCCCCCTATACAGGCGGCTTTTGGAGGACAGATAAAGAGTACTTGTCAACAAATACTCCAACCAATCAAAAGATAGGCCCCGGGAGGCCTCCGAGAGAGGTCTCCGAGGGGCCTCCAGGAGCTCCCAAGGCCTCCGAGTTCTAACTTCGGGTCGGGCATGTCCGAAGGGGCCCTGGGGCACACAAATCAACACACGCAAATTATTCACTGCGTGGGGATCCCCATATGTGCATCTCCTTGCTGGCGCTCCCTTGGTGGTGGGACTCGGTGAGGACGAATCTGGATGTAAGTGTGACTGAGCTGCCTCTCTCTCTGCTCTCTCTGCTCTCTCTGTCTCTCTCTCTCTCTCTCTGCCCTCTCTCTGTCTCTGCCTCTCTTTCCCTGCCTCTCTCTCTCTCTGCCTCTCTCTCTGCCTCTGTCTCTCTGCCTCTCTCTCTCTCTCTGCCTCTCTCTCTGTGCCTCTCTCTCTCTCTGCCTCTATCTCTGCCTCTCTCTCTCTCTCTCTCTCTCTCTCTCTCTCTCTCTATTCTCTCTCTGCTCTCTCCTCTCTCTCTCACTCTCCCTCTCTCTCTCTCGCTCTCTCTCTTCTCTTCTCTTCTCTTCTCTTCTCTTCTCTTCTCTTCTCTCTCTCTCTCTCTATCTCTCTCTCTCTTTCTCTCTCTCTCTATCTCTCTCTCTCTCTCTTCCCTCGCTCTCTCTCTCTCTCTCTCTCTCTCTCTCTCTCTCTCTCTCTCTCTCTCTCTCTTCTCTCTCTCTCTCTCTCTCTCTTTCGCTCTCTCGCTCTCTCTTGCTCTCTCTCGCTCTCTGTCGCTCTCTCTCGCTCTCTCTCTCTCTCTCTCTCTCGCTCTCACTCGCTCTCTCTCGCTCTCTCTCGCTCTCCCTCGCTCTCTCCCGCTCTCTCTCTCTCTCTCTCTGCTCTCTTTCTCTCTCTCTCTCTCCTCTCTGCTCTCTTCGCTACTGGCTTCTGACGGAGTCTGGGTTAGGTGAGCCTGAGTGTGGGTGAGTCTGAGTATGGGTACGTCTGTGTGTGCCTGACTCTGAAGAAATGAATCTGAGTGTGAGTGAGCTTGTGTATGAGTGAGTCTGGGTGCGAGTCTGAATCCCAATGGTGCCCTGGCAGTGTCTGGCGACTAGGAGGCCCGGGTCGACTCCTCTTTGGGAAGCCAAAATGCTGCCCCTGGCAGCGTTTGGTGACTATGAAGCCCCTGGTGGACCCCCCCTGGGGCTCCCAAATGATGCCCCTGGCAGCGTTTTGTGACCATGAGGCTCTCAAGAGATACATGTCGGGGACGCCAAACGGCAATTCTAGCTGAGGCGTCCCACCAAAATCGGCGCGAACGGGCTCGTGAGATCAGCCAGGGTGGCTCCCCCTTGGGGCTCCCAAATGATGCCCCTGGCAGCGTTTTGCGACCATGAGGCTCTCAAGAGATACATGTTGGGGACGCCAAACGGCAATTCTAGCTGAGGCGTCCCACCAAAATCGGCGCGAACGGGCTCGTGAGATCAGCCAGGGTGGCTCCCCCTTGGGGCTCCCAAATGATGCCCCTGGCAGCGTTTTGTGACCATGAGGCTCTCAAGAGATACATGTTGGGGGCGCCAAACGGCAATTCTAGCTGAGGCGTCCCACCAAAATCGGCGCGAACGGGCTCGTGAGATCAGCCAGGGTGGCTCCCCCTTGGGGCTCCCAAATGATGCCCCTGGCAGCGTTTTGCACCATGAGGCTCTCAAGAGATACATGTTGGGGGCGCCAAACGGCAATTCTAGCTGAGACGTCCCACCAAAATCGGCGCGAACGGGCTCGTGAGATCAGCCAGGGTGGCTCCCCCTTGGGGCTCCCAAATGATGCCCCTGGCAGCGTTTTGTGACCATGAGGCTCTCAAGAGATACATGTTGGGGAGGCCAAACGGCAATTCTAGCTGAGGCGTCCCACCAAAATCGGCGCGAACGGGCTCGTGAGATCAGCCAGGGTGGCTCCCCCTTGGGGCTCCCAAATGATGCCCCTGGCAGCGTTTTGCGACCATGAGGCTCTCAAGAGATACATGTTGGGGACGCCAAACGGCAATTCTAGCTGAGACGTCCCACCAAAATCGGCGCGAACGGGCTCGTGAGATCAGCCAGGGTGGCTCCCCCTTGGGGCTCCCAAATGATGCCCCTGGCAGCGTTTTGTGATCATGAGAGAGTGTGAGTGTGAGTGAATGTGACTGTGAGTGAGTCTGAGTGAGAGTGAGTCTCATCTTATCTTATCGAGTCCTATCTTATCTTACCTTTATTACCCTCTATCTTATCTTATCTTGAAATCTCTTATCTTGTCTTAGCTTATCTTATATCATGTCTTATCTTATCTGGTGATTATCAGTGGGAGGAGGGAGGCGGGAGGCGGGAGGAAGGAGGAGGAGTGGGAGGCGTCAGAGTAATAACAAGAACCCCGATCCTTAGGATATGGGGAATAACAGGAGTCCCCATATTTCCCCATATTTTCTGGGTTTCTGCCTTCCCCCCCACTTCCCATATTTTCCTATATTTTCTTGGGAGTCGACGATTAATTGCGTCTGTGTGTTTCTTTCCCTCCTGAATGTCCCCCTGCAGGCGGATTTTGGACGCACTTGTCAATTATCCCGGCAAAGCAACCTAACAGCGATGTGTAGAAGCATATCTGAAAGCATTCCCCTTAAGATTCAGATGAAAATCCAATTGTAGAATTCTGCTGTTCTCGCAGTCGTAGTCGCATTCGCGATGACAGTCGCAGCGGCAACGGCAGTCGCAGTCACAGCCTCAGCCTCAGCCTGCCTCAGCCTCAGCCTCAGCCTGCCTCAGCCTCAGCCTGCCTCAGCCTCAGCCTCAGCCTGCTTCAGCCTCAGCCTCAGTCTGCCTTCAGCCTCGGCCTCAGCCTCAGCCTGCCTCAGCCTCAGCCTGCATCAGCCTCAGCCTCAGCCTCAGCCTGCCTCAGCATCAGCCTGCCTCAGCCTCAGCCTCAGCCTGCCTCAGCCTCAGCCTCAGTCTGCTTCAGCCTCAGCCTCAGTCTGCCTTCAGCCTCGGCCTCAGCCTCAGCCTGCCTCAGCCTCAGCCTGCCTCAGCCTCAGCATTCAAAATGTGGCCCAGGAACTTCTGGGAACTAGAAGAACACGAAGTGGCCTGCAGTTGGCTCCGGGCATTCAAAATCATGCCCAGGAATGGAGTTCTGGGAACTTGAAGAGCACGAAGTGGCCTACAGTTGGCTCCGGGCATCCAAAATGTGGCCCGGGAATGGAGTTCTGGGAAGTCGAAGAGCACGAAATGGCCTACAGTTGGCTCCGGGCATCCAAAATGTGGCCCGGGAATGGAGTTCTGGGAAGTCGAAGAGCACGAAGTGGCCTACAGTTGGCTCCGGGCATTCAGAATGTGGCCCGGGAATGGAGTTCTGGGAGGTCGAAGAGCACGAAGTGTGTGTGACTGTTTGCGAAAAACGAGTGCGGCGGCAGCCGCGGCGGCAGCCTGTCCGGGTCCCGCCCAGACCCCCCATGAGGAGTCATGATGCTCTCTTTTGAGACCACTAGAAACCTATCAGCAAGAGCTGTTAGGTAACAAATACTGCAACAAATCTAAAGATAGTCCCCAGACTGTGTTCTAACTATGTTTGAGGATTCCTCCTGTAGAGGGACGTGCCCGATTTAACTCTAATTTCAGCAACGCTGGCCGATACATTTATGTACCTCCCTGTTCTTGGCTGATCGCCCGGGCGTCATCTCTGCCTCTCGCCCATCCACGTGGTGGGGGCCAGCGGGCTGGCGCCAGCCTCCAGCACAACTGGAGGGGGAACGGGGGGAGGGAAGTGACATCTCAGGCTCCCCTCCTGGAAGAACAATATGTGCAAAATCATCCTCTTGCGGAGGTCCCCGCAGAATTCTTGGATCGGCGACGGACCCCTCCACTCCCGGCGCGCGGAGCGCGCCGGAGGCGGCGCAGAGGCAGCTACGCCTCCTCGGCCACAGCAGCAGCGAACGCCAGATTCAACTCGTCGTCTGACCTTCGGGGCATCACTCGAGTCCCCGCCGGCCGTTCGGAACGGCTCGGGCCACCCCAGGCCGCACTCGGCGGAGCGCAGCTGCCGGCAAGCACCCCGAGGCTGGAAACCGACGGCGGCCACCGAAAGCATTCGAGCCTACATCACAGAGAGTAA
>CAUYUJ010017295.1:108908-138908 GCA_963575745.1 Prorocentrum cordatum
ATCATCATCAGCATCATAAGCATCATAAGTATCATCAGCAGCAGCAGCGGCATCATCATCATCATCATCATCAGCATCATCATCAGCAACAGCAGCGCATCATCAGCAGCAGCAGCATCACCATCATCATCATCATCATCATCAGCAGCAGCATCATCATCATCAGCATCATCATCACCAGCATCATCACCATCGTCCATCTTATCCTCCTCCTCCTCCTTCTCCCTCTCCTCCTCCTCCTCCTCCTCCTCCTCCTCCTCTTCCTCCTCCTCCTCATCCCCCACCTCCTCCTCCTCCTCCTTGGACCCGAAACTCGGGTTGGGGGGGCGTACGGGTTCCATGTATTTTTCAATGTTCCCCGGACCCCCCCCCGTCACTAGAAATGGAGGGCAGATTGAAGCCTTCGGGTTGGGTTGGGTTTGTTTGGGCGGTGGTGATAAGCACGAGGATGGCGTGCACAAAGTGCCCGCAAACCACATGGAAAAAGCGATGCGGAGACACATAAGCACATGTTTGTGTTTGCGTCGGCGGCTGGGCAGAGGGCGACAGCTCCAGCGGATAAGCAACAGTGGACACGCTGTATGCAAATTAGGGCCACAATGCACGAAAAGAGGATGAGGAGCCCTGGCGCGACGGGGGGAGTGGAAACCGGGCCACTCAGAGCTGCCGGCTGCGGCGGGGGGGGGCGCCGGGGAGGGGAAGCAGCGCCACACACATACACACACACACATACATACATACATACATATTTCTACGTCGACAGCGATGTACGCAGCAGCATGGCGATCACAGTCGGTGCGTCGGGGCGGACCCGGAGCACAGTTGGCGAGAAAGAGCGCGCACACGTACTCTTGGTCCTCCTCCAGCGCTGTGGGTCACCAGCGCTTGTACATGATCAGAACGCGTCAGCATAAAAACTGCAAACGAGACTATATTGAATGCGTTCGAGTCGAAGCTCAAGGCACACACACACACACAAACATACACACACATACACGCAAACACTCTTTCCTCCTGCGCGCAAATGACCGCAATCGGCGCTCGGCAAGAATAAGGCGGGGCAAGCGCAAACCTAATCAACCTCCTTGTGGGGCTGCGCAACAGACTCACAAACCGACTCGGAGACAAGCCTGGAGGGAGCAAGCGGACAGATACGCGCTACGCAGCAGTGACGAAACTAAAGTCCAGAGGCAAGAACGAGAAGAGGGGCGGCGAAGACGACGGTCCAAGAGCACCCCAAGACCGCCCCAAGACGGCCCAAGAGGCCCCCAAGAGGCGCCCAAGTCAGCCCAAGAGGGCGCCAAGACGGCCCAAGAGGCCCCCAAGACGGCCCAAGAGGCCCCCAAGACGGCCCCAAGAGGGGGAGCTTCAACCGACAATCCGAGCCTTCCGCCCCAAGACGGCCCAAACGAGCGCTCCAAGACGCCCAAGATGGCCCCAAGACGAGCCAAGAGGCCTCCAAGACGGCCCAAGAGGCCTCCAAGAACAGCCCACTACTACTACTACGACTACGACTACGACTACGACTACTACTACTACTACTACTACTACTACTACTACTACTATTATTATTACTACTACTACTACTACTACTACTACTACTACTACTACTACTAAAGCTACTGCTACTACTACTACTACCACTATTGCTGATACGACTGCTTCGACCGTTTTTTCAACAGAAAAGCTGTGAGGCACCTTCCAAATTGAACAAACTCAACTCACTCTCAAAAATAATTCCACGAGAAGTCGACTGCCACCAAGCCCTGCTCCTCCTCCTCCTCCTTCTCCTCTTCCTCCTCCTCACGACCACACGCTGCACGCAACATTGCAGGAGAATGGTGCCGACACTGCATGCGACCCCAGAGAAACCACAACGCTTTTCGAACCAAGGGGTCCGCGGATGTGGCGAACGCCTATAGAATCCAGAGGCAAGAACGAGGAGAGGGGCGGCGAAGAAGGCACACACACACACACAAACTTGTCCGCATTGGCGGCCCGATGGGACACCACAACTCTTCATTCTGCCTCCTGCTCTATCACCCCTTCTTCTTCCTGGTCCCCTTTCGAGCATGAGCTTCTCTGAAGGACGCGTTTATTACGAGCTTGGCTAGCTGACGCTCAGGGGGCGTGAACTGAATGCGTCCAGCCTGTGCGCTAGCTGTGGTCTCAGAACAAGGCGTCTCCGGCTCGAACTGTCGCCCCAATGAGACTGTCTCCTGTCGGCTCCGCCGAGCCGAGCTTCAAGCAAGGCCGGCGCGGAGGCAGGATGCCTGATGATACTCTGTGGGAACGCGCGGCCAACACAAACCTCTTCTTCGAATTCCCCGGAACCCTGAGTGGGCATTTCCGCCACAACATTAAAGGGAAACTGGGACACACAAATAAATACACACAAATAAAAGGATTCCCCATATTTTCCAATATTTTTGGGGTTTTTGTCTTCCCCACCACTTCCCATATTTTCCCATATTTTCCTGGGGATCGACGATTAATTGTGTCTGTGTGTTTTTTCCCCTCCTGAAACATGCTCAGCACTGCAAAGAAGAGGAGCGCGTGCAGGCCGCTATGGAGCAGACAGGAAGCGCACCTGCGCAACACAAAACCCCCTGCGCTTGCCCGCGCTCCTCTGTGGCCTTGAGCTGCCGCAGCTCTGCCAGCTCTAGCGCGATGGCCGCCAGCGCTACGGCATGGCCGATGACGATCACGACGTCCATGGTCTGGCGCCGGGCAAAGCAGAGCTTCGACGTGTGGAAGCCCAGAGGTGGGCGTTTTCACGAAACCGCGACGCGCTCTTCGCGTGGGCTTACGAGCAGCAAGAAACCGAAACCGCTGCCAAGAGAGCTGGAAGCACGGCGCACGGAACCCAAACCATCCGGAGGCGACTCCTGCTGCGGCGCGGCATGCCGTGCACTGCGGCGTGTACCATGTACAAACATGACACATCGGCATTCGGGACCAGTTCTGCGCCTGGCAACTAAGTCACGGCTAAAATTTCCCAGCACGGCAATCATGAAGGGGCCCCAGGACACACAAATAAATACACACAAATAAAAAGATTTCCCATATTTTCACATATTTTCTGGGTTTCTGTCTTCCCCCCCACTTCCCATATTTTCCCATATTTCCCTGGGAGTGGACGATTAATTGTGTCTGTGTGTTTCTTTCCCTCCTGAAATCAATATTACACAAGGGTGGGAAAAGAAGAGCGGAGCGAAGCATGAGCGGGGCACGAGGAACCGGCGTGTCGGAGTGTCAGGGCAACGGGCGAGGCGAACCGCAAGACGGGAGGGCAGGGATGGTGGTGCTCGGAAGGGGGCAGGTCAGCTGAAAGCACGGTCATCCTCCGCCTCCCCCTCCTCCTCCCGCCGCGCCTCCGCCCAGCACGGGCTCCCGTCTGAAGGCCAGAGCCCTGGAGCTCTGTGCGCGGCTCGAGGCAGGGCACGCTGTTCCCTGCATCGGCGCTCTTTGCCTCCTGCTTGCTAAAAACATGAAGTAGGAAGGCGGATGAAGTAGATTAGGCTCGGGCCCTCCCAGGGAATAGCAAAGCGCAGCAGAGGCAAATCGATGATCGAAGTAGGTAGGCGCTTGAAGTACATTGGGATCTGGGAATCCAAAAGTGCATGATTTCAACGACCCGCGTGTAACGATGCGCAGCCACCACAAGCTGATACGAACACATGGGTCCGTCTTGCGCCGGGCCACGAAGAGGGCCAGCTGGCAGTGAGATTGATCAAGGGAATGTCCTCTCCTGTTCGATCACCAGGTGGACGACAGTCCTAGTCGAGAGCAAGCCGAGATCAACACTCGATCGAGATGAGCATCGGCTACAACATCCTGAGACCCATCTCGCAATAAACATTCGGATGCCAAATCTCCCATCACCAAAGCTAGTAGCACTGTACGGTTATACCGAGGATCCTTGCTGACCTCTCGTTCCTGGCTGTGGAATGACGACGAAAACAACTAAAGCGACAAACACGGAGGGAAACACAACAAACTAAAAGAAGTACCAACACGCCGGGAGTACGCAAACGAGATACGGCAGGGTCGTATCGTAGCGAATTGCGCGATACTTTCTGACACCAAGCAGATCGCTCAGCCTTGAACGATCGTGGCTCTCCAACAGCGCAAATCGTTCGACATCGGACGACTCTGGACCACGGGCGGCGTTCAGCCTCGATCGACGCGGAACGAAGCTGCAGGGACAGACAACGCAACGGAAATGTACGATGCACCACGTGCCAGGCGATCGTGCCTGCAGGGCGAGGCGAATCAGAGCGTGTGCCCCAACAGCCCCTGGCCCAGACGTGCTCGAGCCCACGGAGCCTACGCTCCTGGGGTTACCAGACTGGAACATATCCCTATCCCTATGCTGGGCACCTGCTCATCACGATGCCAATCTTAGGGATTCCCGTATTTTTGAGGGCGGATCCCTAAGATTGTCATCGCCTTTTGGCGTGTCAATCTTAGGGATAGGGATACGTTCGAGGCTGGTATTGGAGTACGATGGGTCGTGTTTCGAAAGTGTGCGCCGCCGAACCTGGGAACCTGCAGGCTCTGCCGCTCCCCCTCCTCGCCAAAGAGGCCAACCCGGCGCGGCTGGGGAACAGAACTATCAGCACGGCGCCCGCGCCCGCCACCCGCGAGCGGGGCACGTGCAAGACTCGCCAGCCAGCCAGCCAGGCCTGCGTTGCGAGGCGGGGATGTATCCACATCCACCGCCTGGGAGCCGACGCCCTGGCGCCCCTGCGGGCGGTGGGTATGGATATATTTCGGCCCCCGGGGGCCCGAATATGCCCACATCCACCGCCTGCCGAGGCTCCGAAAACTGACCCTCCAGGCGGTGGTCATGTACAAATTCCCGCCTCGGATACGTGTCCAGCAGAGCAACCGTCGCCATCAACATGAGCCGTCTCGGAGGCCCGCGCGGCGGTCGTGGACCGGCGCTGGCCGTGCGCGGAGCCCGCCGATGCTGGCGCTGGAGAGACTGCCAAGAGGAGGCGCAGCGCCGACCCGAGCAATCCGCGCGGACCTCCGAAAGCTGATGTGCATGCCGGTTTCTCTTCTTCGACCCAGGGCTGGACCTGAACGCTGTTGTACGTCTTCGTTTTGTTTTCGTCGTCCCTCGCTTTTGCCTCGCATCCGCCATCACCGCAGAACGAAGTCGAAGCGTAAACGGCCCACGAGACCACCAAAAACACCGGTTAGGTCCAGCCCTGCTGCGACCGTCTGCGACCAACATCGCAGGAGGCCGGCTGCCCCCGAGGACGACCGGGGCGGGCCAACATCGGGAGCGGCCAAGAGGGGGGTGTCCAAGAGGGGGGGTGCAAATCATGACCGGCGGCATGTGCGCGGCCCAGCGGGGGGGCTAGGGACGTAATGAGATAAGAAAAGGCGCTATGAAATCTGGGGAGATATCATGGCCCACGCCATGATATCCACCCCCCCTAGTCTTCACCCCCCTCTTTTCTGCCCCCGACAACAGCGGAACGACGGAGCGGGCGCACGAGCCGGGCTGGACGATGGAGCGGGGAGCCGGGGGGCAGCAGAGGGGGCGGTGCGAAGCAGCTCCCAGGGCGACCTCCTCCTCACGCCGCCCCGGCGCCGGAGGCGCCGGGGTGTCGAGGAGAGCGCCAGGCGGCGGGGCAGGGACTGGCTGCGTGCAGCAGGCCCCCGCCGCGGCGGCCCGAAGGCCCACGGGCGGAGGCGCACGCGGCGGGGGGGGGCTGCGACCTGAGGGCTGGGCTCGGCGACACAGCCCTCGAGCAAGCAGCCCCCCTCCGGCCCGACCCCCCCCCCCTTCGTCCGGCCCGAGCGAGGCGCGAGGAGGAGGGCGGCGGCGGGCCCTCTCCCGGCTGGCGGGCTTGTCACCGAACGCCAGGCGAGGGCGCCGTCGAAGAGGGGCAACGAGGAGGGAGCACTGGCTCGTGAGGGGGCGGCATTGAGCCAGAATCGGCAATACGTCGCCAAGATCGGCGATAGGCCCCCGACCTCGAAGTCCGCACGCTCCTGGGCGGGGTGGGTTGGGCCATCACGCCCCTATCGGCGATGAGCGGGCGTTTGTTTGGAGACCCGAAACGGTGCGGTGACAGACCGTGCTCGAAATCCCCCAAGACCTCACCGCACGGTCCGTCACCGCACGGTCTTGGGACCCTGGAGGCTCCAGCCGCCCGAGACGTCCTCGGAGAACGACCCGAGCCTCAAAACCGTGCGGTGACCCCGAATCCCCACCGACTCACCGCACGGTGTGGTCACCACCCCGTGTGGGGACCTCCGACTTTGGGGGTCGATACCTTCCCCCCGGAGCTTTTCTCTGCCCCCAGTGGTTCCCGGGCCGCGCCTCGGGGGCTCCCGCGGCCGTTCGGGACGAGCCGGGCAGCCCCGGGGACGCTCTCGGCGAGGCGCAGCAGCTGGAGAGCCCCCTCGAGGCTGGACAGCCGCCGAGATCCGACGAGAGCGCTCGAGAAGCTCTCGCCTCGAGCCTGTCGTTCACCCCTGGGCCTATCCCAGAGGAACAAGAATCTGACCAGCCTGGAACATATCCCTATCCCTATGCTGGACATCTCCTCCTCGCGATGCCAATCTCAGGGGGTCCCTTACTTTTCGAGGGCGAATCCCCAAGATTGTCATCGCCTTTTGGCGTGTCAATCTTAGGGATAGGAATAAGTTCGAGGCTGGTAAGAATCGGCGGTGGACAAACCTCCCTTCAGTGAACCACCCTTTAGTACAAACGGCCTAGAACCGAGACCGACGAACCTGGACCCGCAAAAATGAAAGCCGCGACGCCCTCTCGCGGACCGAAAACGGCCAATTCGCTAATCGACGTGTCAGGATAGGAGGTCGATCCACCTCCGAAAGAAAGGCATTAACTAAATTTCTCTGAGGTCCGCGCGGATTTCTTGGATCGGCACTGGACCCCCCTACCTGGCGCGCGGAGCGCGAAAGAGGCGGCACCGGAGGCGCCGCCAAGCGCCGATCCTAGAAATCACTGCAGAGCTCCGAGAAAATATGTTCATGCCGCCTTTGCGTTCTTCGATATACCACCCCCTGTCGTTGCCCCCCCTGAGTCGAAGGGGCTCGCAAGGGGCGGCGACTCTGAAGGGTGTTGCTTGCAAAAGGTACAGCTTGCCACCCGCGCCCTGGGGTGGCGGGCAAGGAGCTCGACATAGATCTCGGCTGCGCCACGACGACGGCTCATCAAACGTTTGGCGCAACGTGGTGACCCCTGGGCCCCAACGGCGCCGATCGCAAACCACGCCTCGGTGTAACCGCACCACTCTAGTCGCCAAAACGGGCGCGCGCGCACGTGCGCGCGCGCGCTCAAGAGCCGCCGCGGCCCTCGCCTTCATCTGCCCCGGCCGCCGCCGCGGCCTCCGCCACCGGGCCCCCCCACCTGCTCGGCGTAGCGCCCGCCGGCGGGCGGGTTGGCCCCGCCGCCGCCGCCGCGCTGATCGAAGGTCTCGTCTTGGCCGACGAAGTCGTAGTCCGGGTCCTCTCACAAGGCGAACGTATCCGCATCCACGCCCTCACGGTCTGGACTCTGGGGCGCGATCCCGCAGTCGCACGGATGCGTGCCGCGCGGGGCCTCCGCGAGATAACGCCCGTGTCCGCGGGGTCGCGGCCCAGGGGACCAGCCCGCAAAGCCGTGGATACGGATATGCTTTCCGCCCTCGATCCTCGTCGAAGCCGTCGTCGTCGAAGTCGGGGTCACTTTCGGTAAACATCATGGTGAACTCCGTGTAGTCCAGGCCCATGACCGCCAGCAGCTTGTAGACGTCCCTAACGGGGCGCAGGAGGGCATACTAGTACTGCGAGCACCCTTGGTGGCGCACGTCCGAACCGAACACACAGCACACACATGTTATGGTGCATCGTTTCTCAGGCGGTATGGCCAGCGACCGGCAAGGAGCACGCGCTGAACAAGCAAGATCGAGCGCGTCGCCACTGGCGGGGCTGCCGCGCGCAAAGCGAAAGCAGGTTTGGGTGATGCCGACCTGAACTTCATCAGGTCCTTACCCTCCAGCTCTTCGTCCTGGAACTGCTTCAGGATCGCGTTGGCGGTCTCGTCCTTCTCCCACTCGTCCAGCAACTCCTCGGGGGGCTCCTCGAGATACTGCTCGTCGAAATCCTCGTCCATGCCCATCTGATCGTCACTGACCATAGAAGAGCGAAAACAACTGCATGCACGGATACGTTCGACAGCCCGCGCGGACTCCGTGGGCCGGCGCTCGACACACATCCCCACCCCTTTCGCAGCGCGCGGAGCGCGCCTGGGGCGACGCAGGAGGGGGGTGCGAGTTCTGTGGCAACTCATGGGGGCCTGCAAAGTGCTCTTGCTGGCTCCTACGAATCAGCGCTATCCGACGCCCATCGACGCGAAATCGGCGCACATCGACGCCAAATCGGCACTTTCTCATCGGCTACCAGACGCTGGCGCACGCGGATGCACTCTGAAGACGGAAGTGCGAGGACAGACACGGCTCCCACGAGTTGCTGCCGAATGCGAGAAGGGCGGTCCAGCGCCGCCCCGAGCGGTCCGCGCGGACCTTCGCGAGGGTGTGCTCGCGCCGCTCCCGGGTCACCTACAGCCAACCCGTGTGGGAAGGCTGCGCAGGAAGGGTGCAGGGGCCTTGGAAAGCCGCGTTGACGTTTTTCGGGGGGTGCCAGGGATAGGCCGAAGGGGCAAGCATGCAGGGGCAACCCTGAAAAGTCGCTCATCCTTACTCTGCGGGTTGACTGCCACTTCGCGCATCGCGCTCCGCGATGTGCGACGCGCGGCCATCTTCGCGCCTTCGCGCCACCCCCTGGGGACTAGCCATCGCTCGGACGTCCATTCCCAGTGCATTGCTCGGTTGCGTGCGTGCCTTTTTTTCTCGAGGGCCTCGCCGAGAAAAAGATCATACTTCCGAGCGATGCCAAGTAACTCCGCGAATCGCACCCCGCGATGAGCGACCTGCATCCTCGCGCCGTCGCGCCGCCCCCTGGAGAAGTGTAGCCTTAGATCGGGCATGTCCCCCTGTAGGCGGAGTTTTGGTGAAAATTAAAATACTCAAAAAATACACCAACATAATGTTAAAAATACGAAGTTTCAAAAATCGTCCCCAGACTATAGTTTGACTACTTCTGAATATACTCCTCCTGTAGAGGGACATGCACGACTTAAAAAGAACTTCGCGAACCCCCCTGGAGAAGCATAACCCAGAGCCTCCAGGCCGCGACGCGAGCAGCGGCGCCTTTCTCTTTGTGTCGATAAGGGGGTGACCTGGCGCCCGTATTTGAGCAGGCACCGACCGTCCCGGCATTCCTGTAGGCCTACCTTGGTGGTCCCCAAACGTGGTGGTGAGAACACCCGGTGGTGAGTTTTGGGCGATTTGGGTAATGGTTTTCGAGCGCTGGCTGGCCCAGGAAACGCAAAACCTCGTGGCGACCGCGTGTCCCCAAACCCGGTGGTGACCCAGAATTGTTTTAGGGGGAATCGGGGTCACCACCGGGTGTCTCACCACCTTCTTTGGAGACCAGCAACTACCACGACATGCTCTTAGAGCCAAAAACAATCGAATCACAAAAGCAGTGCTCTCAGAACACAAACCCGATGTGCTGAAGCACGGCAGTATCGACCAGACACGTTCTAAGAGCACGTCGTTGAAACCGCTGAATGCTCTTAGAGCGGTGCCTGGTGGGCCTACAGGCAAGCGAGGACGCCTCGCCACTGCTCGACTCTCTGCGCCGATGGGGGGGACCCGGCGCCCGTATCGGCCGACTCCCGGCCACCGGTGGCGCCCGACCTCGCACGCCCGCGCGGAAGCGCGGCGCGAACGCACCGCGTGCCGTCCTTTCGCTCCTCCGCATCAACCTGTCCGGGTCGGCGTACATGTCCTCAGCATCCCCCGACGTGACTTCTCCGGCCCGCGGGCCCAGGAAGGTCCCGAGCGTTTCTCTGTGGGGGGCCTTCTGGGGGGGGGAGGAGGAGGAGGAGGAGGAGGAGGAGGAGGAGGAGGAGGAGGAGGAGGAGGAGGAGGAGGAGGAGGAGGAGGAGGAGGAGGAGCCCACGGGCCGGAATCGAGGAAAACGCCTGGATTGGCAAAATCATACCGTCGGAGAGCTGGGCTTTCGGGCCACACCTCGGCTCTGCGGCGGCCGGTTCGAGACGATTCTGGCACCCCCAGGTGTGATTCCCGCTCACTCCCCGTGCCTTTCCTGCTCCTTCCCAGCGTCCCCGCTCTATCTCTCACGCCCGCCCTGTCGCCGCCATTTCGTTTCGAACTAGGGCCCTTGGCCTTAGAGCTACGCAGAGAGCTTCGCCGCGCGATTCCTCGACAAACGATATCAGCGATATCCATATCACAGTGGTAGCTTGGAGCGAGGCTCGCTATCCCGGCCCGCGGGGCCGTATACCCAAGACGACGCCCGCGACGTCGCACTCCATATTGGAATCGAGGCCCAGCGGCCTCCTCGCGCTGTTGCTCAGCGCCTGCGCCTACGCCAGCGTCAGCGACGCCAGCATCTACGCCAGCGTCAGCGACGCCAGCACCAACGCCAGCGTCAGCGACGCCAGCGACTACGCCTACTACGCCTACATCCTTGCCAGCTCCAACGCCAGCGTCAGCGACGCCAGCAACCCCATCTTCTTTCCCACCCTCAGCAGCGACGACAGCTACTTCTCCTACGCCTGTGTCAGCGACGCGGCATACTTCCTCTACGACGGCGTCAGCGACGCCACATACTTCTCCTACGACGGCGTCAGCGACGCCACATACTTCTCCTACGACGGTGTCAGCGACGCCATATACTTCTTCTACGACGGTGTCAGCGACGCCACACACTTCACCTACGACGGTGTCAAGATGACGGAGTTCACGCACAACCAGTCAGTGATACCAAGCTGGAGTGGAGATCCAGCGAAATGGCGAGATTACAAACAGGAGGTAAAATTGTGGAAGCTCAGTGAGAACTTGGAAGTGACACAAAGTTTGGCTTCGAAGTTAGTCCTGCGTTTGACGGGTACAGCCAGGTCGGCTGCTCTCAATATGACGGAGCAGGAACTCCACCCGCCGCCGGACGACGGCATCGAGGATGCGAACGAGAAGAAGCGCGATCGCAACCAGAAGGGCATCGAGAACGTGCTAATGCACCTCGAGGCAAACCTAGGCCAGGAGAAGCCGGTGCAGAAGGGAGAGACGCTAGAAAAGTTCTTCGAGTCGACCCAGCACCATCGCCGCCGCGGAGAACGCACGACGGATTGGCTCGTGCGATTCGAGGCGGGACTACAGCAACTACGTGAGAACGAGGTTGACCTCACTACGCTTGACGACGTGGCCGGCTGGTTCCTGCTACGCAAGGCTGGGCTCACGGCCGAGCGCCGTGAGCGCGTCGTGGGCAACTTGCCGGACGAGCACTACTCACTTCAGCGCATCAGGGGACTGCTGGTGCGCATGTTCCCCGACATCCATACATCTGAACGACACACAAGCGTGCCGTCACGATCGTGGCCGCAGCGATCAAACAGTAGTTGGCAGCGCTCACCGCCAAGCCGAGCACGTTCAGCCAACATCGCTGACGAGCCAGAAGACGAGCATGAGGACTCGGAGGACGGCGACGACAATGACACGGAGGCAGACGTCCAGGACATCGTGCGCCAGGAGCTCGAGGCTTTCAGCGCCGAGCTGGAGCAGTCCAATTACGACCTCGGCGAGGTGTTCGATCGGGGCGACTCTGCCAAGGTGGAGGCTGCCGCGGCGGAGCTCGCCGCGATTCCCGAGGCCATGGCGACCATGCGGTCGGCCCGGGAGGCTATCAAGGGCCGCGGGAAGGCTTCGCCCAAGCGCCGACCCGCGGGCAAGCTACAAGGCCGCGTGGACCAGCGCAAGAAGAACTCCAAGTGCTGGGACTGCGGCGAGGCGGGGCACTGGACCGGTGACAAGGAGTGCCCGACACCAGGCGCTCGAAAGTTCGCCCCAAATTCTAAGCAAAAGGGCGGAGGGCGAGGCGGCGGAGGTCGCTCGCACCGCCAGGCCAACATCACCGAGCAGGTCCACGACCAGAATCACGTGGAGTTCGGTGACGAAGAAGTGATTCTTCATCCAGAAGGTCCGATCACTCCGCCCCCCGAGACTCTGGTCTCCGAGCGCGTGGTACCAGATTTGCCCACCATAAACACCACCAACGCTGGCGAGAAGCCCAACGACGACGGCGTCGGCGTGATCGACACTGCCTGTCTCTCCTGCGTTGGCGGGCTCAGCTGGTACAAGCAGTACAAGGAGAAGCTCACCAAGATGGGTCTGGCCGACCAGATCCTGGAGGAGCCAGAGAACGAAGTCTACAGGTTCGGGAACGGCGGCACGCTCCCGAGCAAGCTGCGCGTCACAGCCCCACTCGTCCTGTGTGGACGCGCTGGTCGCATAGTATTCAGCGTCGTGGACAGCCCCACGCTCGGCCTGCTTATCGGCCGGGACTTCATTCAGCCGAGCAAGATCGACATCTCGCTCTGGCGGGAACAGATCCGCATCGGGAACCATTCCCAGAAGCTCATCACGAGCAGCGCAGGACATCCCGCGATCGACCTCCACCCGGAGGACTGGCTCGCCATCAAGGGCGCGGGCCACGAGTTTGGACCGAAGGCTGTCAGTACTAAGGGCATCGCCAAGCGGCCAGCCCCGAAGCCCACGGCCAACCTCACTACGAAGGCGAGCAACTTGCTCGAGAATATCACGAGACTCATTCCCAAGAAGGAGCTCAATGTACCGAGACGACTTCAACAGCGACGCGGCGGCAGCTCAAGGCTCATGGCCGCCGTAAGCTCTGCGTTGGTCTGCTGTTCGACGGCGGTCGCGCCGCCGACGTTTGCTCCAACAATGATTTCGGCTACTACCTGCATCGCCGAGCCCCTCGACGATTGCGTGGCCTGCGGCGCCAAGTCCTATACAGACTGTTGCCACCTCGGGTTCTGCTCCGAGTGTGTTTTCGGCAACTCGGTCACGCTGGACATCGAGAACGACAACGACCCGAAGGAGGTCAACATCGTGGAGGAGGAGCAGATGAAGGTACGTCGGCTCAAGAAAGGGACAAGGCTGCAGCTGACCGCCGGCAAGCGGTCGGCCATCGTCACCAACAAGAGCGGCGTTAAGCCGCACACAGTCAGCCAGGCGCTCAAGGCTGACCTGGCCAAGTCAACTACGAGCTCGAGCGGAATCTCGAGCAACACCACCATCCTCTACGAGTGGTGCTGCAACCCTGACAGCAAGCTCAGTGCGAAGTGGACTGAGAGTGGAGGAGCTGCTGTACGTTGCGGTCTTCCTGGATACGACCTCTCTCGGAAGCCCATCGTCGAGAAGCTCGAGGACAAGATTCGGAAGAACCTGCGGAAGGGCCAGAGTGCACGGGTCCATGCCGCATTTCCATGCACGCCATCATCCTGAAGATCGACCCCCGCAAGGCTGAGAAGCTGGAAAAGGACCGGAAATATTCCGCGAGAATGATCGACCTTTTCCTGACGTCAATGAGCCGCCTGCGGAAGGAGTTTGGCAGCCAGCTCGCGGTCTCCTTCGAGTGGCCGCGCTACTGCGACGGCTGGGATCAGAAGAAGAACTACACCGCGAAGAAGCTGAAGGATCAGCTCCCGCGCATCATCGATTTCGATGGCTGCGCTTATGGCCTTCAGACCAGGAGCGGGGACGCGATCAAGAAGCCGTGGAGAATTATCACCGACCACTACGGGATCGACAACTCGCTGCACAAGCTTTGCGACGGCCTACACAACCACGTCGAGGCCCGTGGCAAGCTCGCCAAAGACCTGCGAGAACTACACCGACAAGCTCGTCGCCATGCTGGTCAAGCAGCTTCGCAAGACGAACATGACCGAGCACCGCGAGGCAAACCCCGCGGAACCAACGAGACGGAGAGCCGCGAGGAGGACAGTGCCTGCCCCGGCAGCCCCCGCAGAGCCAGCCTTGACGGCAGCGGAGGAGCGGACGCTCAAGTCCGCCATACTGCAGCTCCACGTCAACACGGGGCACCCTGCCAACGACGCGTTGGCCCGGGCCATCCGAGTGACGGGTGGATCCCAAAGAGCGGTCGAGATGGCACTCAACCTGCACTGCGAAGTCTGCGCCGCCCATCGGCGACCCCTACCTCATCTACCTGGGAGAATCAAGCTAGATAGGGACTTCAATGATTCCATTGGAGTGGACTTGTTCACTCTCGCCGACTACGCCGGCAATCAGTTGGTTTTTCTCAATGTGGTCGATCTCGCTTCTGGATTTACATTATGTGGTACAGTTTCTTCAAGACACCCCTCGATTGTATTCGCGAGGCTTTTGCAGGTTTGGATTACACCGTTTGGGGCACCACAACGGGTACTTTTCGATGGAGGAGGCGAGTTTGAGAGAGAGTTCTCAAAGGAACTCGAGGACATGGGCTGTCGCCTTATGACTACTGCCGCGGCTACGCCGCAACAGAACGCCACCGTGGAAAGGCACGGCGGCATGTGGAAGGTCCACGCCAGGAAGCTGATCGACCAGTTCAGCATCAGGTTCGATCAGCCCGCGAACGCCCACAAGATCCAGTGGCTGCTCGCCGCTGTCTGCTGGGCTATGAATAGCTCAATCAATGCCAGTGGGTATTCACCGGCACAGTGGGTACTGGGACGTGGACTTCAACTACCCTATTGCCTGCTGGATAGCGCTGGGAGACTCTCGCTACACGAGAGAGCGGTCTCTGACAAGTCCTTCTCTGAGAGGATTGCCCTCATGAAGGCCGCCCAGACGTCAATCCAGCATCTGCGTTTCAACCAGTCCCTATCCCGGGCCTTACTCGCACGATCGCGCGCGGATGGAGCTCAGCACGCGTCGGATATCTATCAAACGGGGGACCAGATATACTACTGGAGGGGGAACGGCAAGCCTAAGCGCGAATGGGCTCTGCAGTGGCATGGACCCGGCATCATCATTGGCTTCGAGGGCACCTCGAACGTATGGGTCAGCCATCGTTCCACCACCGTCAAGGTCAACCGAGGACATTTACGCCACGCTACTGCCTCAGAGCTCGTGCCCTGGGGACAGGTACTCAACGCCATGAACGGCAACCAGCCACCACCACCGCCAGGACAACCACCAGCTGACCAGCCCCCACCTCCTGACGGACCACAGCCACCGGGACCAGGAGGAGGGGACGAAGGATCACCACATGAAGGAGGAGACTGCGGTGGAGGCGGATTACCACCATCAGACCAAGGAGGAGATGGAGATACATTCATCGACCTCACGGGCGAAACGCCGAAGAAACGCCCGCGAGTGGACAACGTTCCGCCAGCACTACCACCTCCGCCAACGACCATCAAGCAGCACAACTTCGGCAACATCGAAGATACTCCACACAATCGCCGCGCACATGCTACTCTTGAGTGGATTCGCCGACGGCAAGGAGATGAAGAATATACGACCAGTGGGGGCGCCTCAGGCAGCGGTTCAGCACCAGCACCTTCGGGAGGTGATATTCTGCCAGCGCCTCCAGCGCCTGTTGCTGACTCAGCTGCTGCCGCTGACCCCGACCCCGCTCATGACCCTGCTCATGAAGACCCAGATCGCGCTGAAGATCCAGCTCCAGAACCCATCGTGCAACCAGAAGTACATGACGAACAGCCTGAAGAACGCGATGGAACACGACTTCCACCACCAGGAGCTCGACGCACAGAAGCTGATGGACATTCATCGGATGCCGACAGCTCCGGATCCGAAGGTCTACGCGACTGGAGCAAGGCCGCGGAGGAGGAAGTTCGCAAAGAAGCCTTTGCCCGCAGACCACAACATCCTGAAGGACAACGCGGCAACAAGGCTCAGCGCCAAGCTCAACAAGAGGACGCACCTCGCGCCCTCGAACGTGACAGGCACGATCAAACAGACGACCGCAGCAAAGCCATCAAGCGCAAGGAATTCTTGGAGAGTCTCATGGACGACCTACCCAAGTGCTTCAAGAGGCCGAAGGACACACTCAGGACCGACCTCTACTTGGACAACTATTTTGAGATCAACGACGACGATTTGCATTCGACCATCCGACTCCGGGAGGTGATGCTCACCGGAAAGGCCGCTGCTAAGGAGATCAAGTACGACAAGCTCTCCGCCAAGGACAAGAAGCTCATGGACATGGCCATGAAGGTTGAGTGGTCCAAGTGGACCGAGTTCGGGGCCTACAAGAAGCTACCGCCCAAGGAGTTGAAGAAGATCTTCCAGCGACACCCTGGAATACGACCAGTTGGTACCCGCTGGGTGCTCACGCAGAAGGCCGCCAACCTCATGAAGACCCGCCTTGTCGTCCAGGGCTGTCAAGAGGACAAGTCCCAGATCCGTACGGACGCGCCGACCGGGTCAAGGGACGCGCTTTACCTCACGCTTGCTGCCGCCGCCCAGCTTGGCTGGGACCTCACGTCGTACGACGCGATGACGGCTTACCTGCAGTCGGGCAACATCGAGAGGCTGCTATTGCTGCGCATGCCAGCCAAGAACCCGCCGCCAGGCACATTGCCCGGCGAGATCGCGATGGCGACTGGCGCCATCTATGGTACCCGAGATGCCGGACGCCAGCGGTACCTCTACGCCCAAAAGGTGTTCCAGGAGCACGGCCTCATCGAGAGCAAGCTCGAGAAGGGCCTTTACTACTTCTACGACGACAAAGGGCTCGCTGCTATGATTCACTCCCATGTGGATGATTTCCTCATCGCCCAGCGCGGAAGCTCCAGCGAGTGGAAGCGAGTCATCAGCTCCTTGCAGAAAAGGCTGCACCTCAAGAAGGTAGAGGGTATCATCAAGTACTGCGGCCGGACAATCAACAAGATCAACGAGGAGTTCCGCATTACCCAGGCGACGGCCGCCGCCCAGGTGGATTTCATCGAACTCAACGCCCAACGCGGACGATCACCAGAGGATCGTCTTACCACCTCGGAGGTCTCGGGATATCGTCACACACTCGGCCAACTGCTTTGGCTCGCAGTACAGACGCGAGTGGACATCGCCTGCCCGGTGAGCCTTGCGGCTCGCCGCGCCAACACCGCCACCGTGGCCGACGCCAAGACGCTGAACAAGACCGTCGCTTACGTGCACGGGTCCGCCGATTTCGCCATAGTCATCAAGCGCAACATCATCGACCTGCGCACTTGCACCATCATCTGTTTCAGCGACGCGGCCTTCGCCAATGTGGACGGGGTGAAGAGCCAGTGGGGCATGGCGATTGGGCTAACTCACAAGCCACGGGACGTCGTGGCTGGACGATATGACTTGTGCCTGCCTGTGGCCTGGCATTCGGGCACGGTCAAGCGATCCGTGAAGTCGACGCTGGCCGCCGAGGGCTACGCCACTCTGGAGGGCGCCGAGTCGAGCACGTGGTTCGGCCAGCTACTTACGGAGGCCTACAACCCGAAGAAGACGCTCAAGCAGATCGACGACCTCAGCACCAAACGATCCGGGGAGATCTATAGCGACAGCAACGGCCTGGTGACGCACATCAAGTCTGACGTGGGTCAATCCACGGACAAGCGGTTCCGCATCGTGGCATCAATGATCAAGGAGACGGTGCACCCCAACAGCCAGCTGAAGCTCTCGTGGATACCTACGTGGAGTATGGTCGCCGACGCGCTCACCAAGATCATGGAGACCGGAGTGCTCCTCGCTTTCTTCGGGGCCAAGAAGTACAACTTTGGCACTAGGCAACCGCACGCCGCCATGCTTGCCTCAGTGCTGATGACATGTCTCGGACGCGTGAAGGCACAGCATCCCCCACAGGAATGGCAAGTGCCGATGTCACATTGGATCTACTACATGACATTCATTGCGATGCTCAGTGGGATCATGATTGGATTTACATTGTTCGCAGCGCTGTGGTTTGTGGTGCGAAAGGAGATATTTGGGCCAGGCGACCCCAACCCCATCCAGATCGGGACCATCAACAACACCAGCAGTGGGTCCAAGGCCGACCACACCGGGCACGCGGACACTCCCTTGCCCGGAGTATATCCAGGATGGGATGGACGATACCTTGGACGTCGTAACAACGTACAGCCTACCATTCCCGAAGACGTCGACGGAGATGTCTACATGGAGCCGCCGATGATTGCCGTCGCAGCCCAGAGTTCATCATCAGCAAGCGGATCGGCAGCGCCAGCCGCACCGCCCCCATCACCTGACAGCTTCGCGCAGGGAGCGAGCTCTGCGCCATCATCGCCGATGACGGTTCACAGTTCCTCGTCAGCCAGTGTGGTTTCGTGGAACGGATCGACGCCAACGGTTTCGCCATCAGAGATGAACGCATGTGTGGCCGCCGAGCACAACATACGTGTGGGACACAACACACATAGTGTCTACATAACCTGCAGGACGTGCAGGAAGCATGCGTCATGGCTTCGCAGGAATCACATGACCCATGAGCCAGACTTTTCGAGGATGCACAATAGTCTGCGCTGGGATTTACAGAATAGATGGAGGCAGCTACAAGGACTGCCCGGCAAGGCGAAAGCTCAAAAGAAGATTTCGTGACGCACGCCGCCGCTCTATAACTGGCGCCACATCATGTGGCAGATTACGTTAGTCCGCATCGCTCTGTCAGCTCGTTTTCTTTACACCTGGAGCCACATCGTGTGGCAGACTACGTTAGTCCGAATTGTCTTACCAGCTCGTTTTCTTTACATTTGGCGCCACATCCTGTGGCAGATTACGCTAGTCCGCATTGTTCGAAGCTTTATTCAGTGTGCACAATTTTTCTTTTATGTGGTGACGACCACACTATTGAGATTTTATCTTGATAAGATAGCGCTATTTGAGTTTTGTCGCATAGCGATCGGACTCGCGCCGCTGTTTGCTTTGAGAATGTATGTATTTCTTGCCGGTGCGTGTAGCAGCACCCGTTAAATGCCCTGGGGCAGCCGGATAGCATGCCGACAAGGCCGTTTGCCTGTGTTTGTTTTAGAGCGCTCTGATTAATGAAGTGAGCTGCGATCGATGATCGTCGCTCGACGGCGCCGCGAGCGTCAATCAGGAGGAGTGTGATTCCCGCTCACTCCCCGTGCCTTTCCTGCTCCTTCCCAGCGTCCCCGCTCTATCTCTCACGCCCGCCCTGTCGCCGCCATTTCGTTTCGAACTAGGGCCCTTGGCCTTAGAGCTACGCAGAGAGCTTCGCCGCGCGATTCCTCGACAAACGATATCAGCGATATCCATATCACACCAGGAACGCCCTCGGCGAGGCGCAACTGCTGGAGCGACCCGACGCAGACGTCCGAAAACCCCTCCCACAGATCGTCGGAGATCTGGAATCGCGGGTCGAAGAGTCTCATCGTCGGAAATGTGGGTTCCTCCATGGACGCCTTGTCGCCCGCCGCCGCAGCCGCACGGCGCGCGACAGGCGAGACAGCCGCGCGCCGGGGCGGAGCTCGGCTGGGGCACCCGACGAAGCCGGCGGTGGCGAGGCCGAGGGCCAGCGCACTTGCCAAGAGACCCGCCGCCAGCCGCGGCAGCCGGCTGCCGCACCGCATCTGTCCGACCATTAAAATTTCCCTGGGGGTGCTGGCCCGACCTCCTCGCGTCGTGAGCAGAGCCCAGGTCTCCCACGATGTAATGTTTCCCATCTCGGCCTCTCTCCCCCGACTTCGGCCCCCGGAGTCCGCCATCGGGCCCAGGAACCGTCAGAACGATTCCAGGGCGGAAGAACTGGCCCCAAGGAAGGGGTCAGGGCTTCTGTGGCCACGGACGGAAGAAGACACATCGGCGGACGCCTGGGACTAACGCAACGGGAGGTGAGGAGGCAACTACTGGGAGGCTTTCGTCGGAAAGACTCAGGAGGACCAAGCCCCATTTGGGAGCTGTTACGCCTGAGTGGGCCTCGGATTAAGCGGGATGAAACCGGATTAAGCGGGATTAAGCGGGATTAAGCCGGACTTCGGACCAGGGCAAAATCAGAATTTTACCTCCCAGGAGTTGCATCCGAAGGGAGGGTTTGGGAATCTGCTGCTCCCGGAGGCCCTCGCCAGGTCCCCGGCGGGGAGAGGGGGCGTCAAGGGGGAAAAAGCGCTCGGGATGGGAGGCTGGTCCCCGGGCAGCTGGTCGAAACCACTGGGGGGTCAAGGTGGTGAAAGGGACACGGCGCCAGAGGTCTGGTTGGGCAGGGGGACGCCAACTATCGATATATATATATATAGAGAGAGAGAGAGATGTAAATGTATGCAAAAATGTCCGTATAAGTGGATTGACTAAATCCGCCGGCCCCCTTGTGGGGCCACCAGGCTGTAGGAGCGAGGTTCGCAGTTTCCTGTACCAGTTGCAGCTTGTAGTTTCCAGTGTTACAGTTCTGCTTCTTGCTGGTTACTGTAACTAGTTGACTTATTGCTGGTTATTGTAACTAGTTGATTGACCGCGCGAGGGGGGGTTGGGCCCAAACCGGCTTTTTAGCACCCCCTGGGCGCGTTGTCTGAATTGCTGGGGGGGCTCGAAATCAACACCCCTCACGCAGATCCGCGGGGTCAGGGTCCAAAAACACATGGGATTTGCCACATTTCTGAAATTCGGTGCCACCCCTCACGCAGATCCGCGGGGTCAGGGTCCAAAAACACATGGGATTTGCCACATTTCTGAAATTCGGTGCCACCCCTCACGCAGATCCGCGGGGTCAGGGTCCAAAAACACAGGGATTTGCCACATTTCTGAAATTCGGTGCCACCCCTCACGCAGATCCGCGGGGTCAGGGTCCAAAAACACAGGGGATTTGCCACATTTCTGAAATTCGGTGCCACCCCTCACGCAGATCCGCGGGGTCAGGGTCCAAAAACACAAGGGATTTGCCACATTTCTGAAATTCGGTGCCACCCCTCACGCAGATCCGCGGGGTCAGGGTCCAAAAACACAAGGGATTTGCCACATTTCTGAAATTCGGTGCCACCCCTCACGCAGATCCGCGGGGTCAGGGTCCAAAAACACAGGGGATTTGCCACATTTCTGAAATTCGGTGCCACCCCTCACGCAGATCCGCGGGGTCAGGGTCCAAAAACACAGGGGATTTGCCACATTTCTGAAATTCGGTGCCACCCTTCACGCACATCCATCGCAAGGCGTGGTAACCCAAACTGCGAGAACTCCCTCGGCCCTTTAATCGCAAGGTGTGGTAACCAAGCCCGTAAACCATACACGTCTTACCAATCGCCAGGTGTGGTAACCCCTCTTGTGATCAGTTGGTTTTGCTGATTGCGAATCGGCTTAGCATGAAGTTTCGATACTGCTTCACGACAGCGCCAAGGCCTCATGACGTAGCTCTTCCATGGCCCATTCTCCGAGAGAGGGGGCCGGCGGCAGGGGGCGAAGCCCTTACGGAGATATATATATATATATATATATATATATATGTGTGTGTGTGTGAATGTGTGTGCGCGTGTGTGAACATATCTATCTATATATATATGTATATATATGTATATGCATACATAATTATATATAGGTAGAGAGGCAAAGAGAGGTAATATATAGATATGCAAAAAATGAACGAATATATATATACATATATATATGACAGATCGACAGATATATGGCTATATAAAATATCGATACATATATATATATATATATATATACAAATATATACCTAGACTGATAGACATATAGAAAAGTAGGTCGACATATGGATCGATACATTATAGATCGACAGTAAGATCGATAGATAGATCTGTCGATTGATATATGTATATATACATATTTATAGAAATGGTACACACATCTAGCGGATGCTGGCCAAGCCCATCCCGGACCGAAGGCTGGCGAGATCTCCTCCCTGGCTTGGCCGGGGAGGCACATACACCGGTCCTGGGCCCACGATGGGCCTGCCACGGATCGGCGTGACTAGCGTTAGGTCGGGCATGTCCTCCTACAGGAGTAGTTTGGACGACAAAAAAAAATCCGCCGACCCTGTCGGCGTGTGGGGGGTGTCTGTCTGGTCCCTCCCCTCTTTCCCATCCTCCTCTCCCGTCGGGGGAGACAGAGAGAGAGAGAGAGCACCCTTCCTCGTTCGGAGAACGGCTTCGCAGCTTGAGGGAATTCCATCCTTTCCCGGGAAGCCCCTTCCCTGTATCCCTTCCCCGACGGGGGGGGCGCGGTCCCGGGAGGGGGGGGTCAGATTCGCATCGCCCCTGGGGGTCGTCTCCCACGCCGGTCCTTCTCCGGCGCGCCGGTCGTCCTCGGACCCTCCTCCCCAGGTGGCGAGGAGTCCCAGGAGGGGGGAGGGGAGTCAGATACGCATCTGTCCCTGGGGGTCCTCCTCCCCCTCCCCTCCCCTTTCCCACGCCGGTCCTCCCCTGATCCTCTTCCCCAAGGGAGGGGGCTCTTTTCCTCCGCCTTTCCTCATCCTCCTCCTCCTTCTCCTCCCCATCCTCCTCCTTATCTCCGCCTCCTCCTCCTCCTCCTCCTCCTCCTCCTCATCCTCCTCCTCCTCCTCCTCCTCCTCCCCCTCCTGGTCGTCGTCGATGTCTTTCAGGGTCGGCGGCACCGTCCGTCAACTATGTTTGACTATTTTTGAATATTCCTCCTGTAGAGGGACGTGCCCGACTTACGATTAGCGAACAGTTGGCATCCTCCGACTGGGAGGTGGCGCGACAGCGGGGCGGCGAGGAGCCGCTGAACTGAAACAAACGGCTTCGGCGGCAGCAACTCAGGAGGGAAAAAACACACTGACACAATGAATTGTCGATTCCCCAGAAAATCCGCCGATCCGGCGTGTGAGTTACAAGGAGTCTCAGCTACAGCCTCGAGGCTGAGCCTCAGCCTCCGGGGGGGGTGCCTGGGTGGCTCTGCCGGGGAAGGGGGGGTGGGGGGCGGGGGTGCGAGTTTCCGGCGGATGCGTTTTTTGACACCCCTCACAAGGATCGTGGCCTCCGAGGGGGTTCCGAACTCGAGTGCCACCCCTCCCGCACCAAGAGGCTCTGAAGAAGCCTCCAAGAGGCCCCAAGGGGCCCAGAAGAGGCCCCCAAGAAGCCCCAAGAGACTCCCGAGAGACCCCCAAGAGGCCCCCAAGTGGCCCCAAGAGGCCCAAGAGGCCCCCAAGAAGCCCCAAGAGGCCTCCAAGAGGCCCCCAGAGGTCCCGGCCAACCACGATATCCCAACCAGCGTCCATGAGGCCTCTGACCCACCACCCACGCACGGTGGTGGGATAGGCCGAAGGCCACTGGATAAATGCGGAATGAAAGGGGGAAGGAAGGGAAAAGAGAGGAGGGACGAGGGCGAAGGAGGATCACATCAGTCGGAGCGCCCCGGATCGGCGGCACTGGCCGAAGGCCACTACAATACGGGAAACATGGGAAGTGGGGGGGGGAAGACGACAATCCCAAAAATACCTGGAAAAAAATAGGGAATCCTGGGATTTGTGTGTGCGTGTGTCACTGGGCCCCTTCGGCAACTGGCACGGGGTGGGCAGAGCGGCCGCGCTGACTTGCGTGGGCGGGAGGGGCGCAACTGGCCGGCGGAGGGGGAGCGGGGCTGGCTTCGGCGAGGTGGGGCACGCGGAGGGGCACCAGACGAGCGTGGCGGGCGTGGGATGACGTCGGCGCTGGTGTCCGACACCGCGTGGGTCGCTCCGCGCTGAGCGACCACAGACTTGCGACTTCGCGAATCCACCGACGTCGGCCGATTGCGGGCCAGGGGTGGCACTCGGCCTTGAACCAGCGGCCGAGCGACGCCGCTGCAGCGAAAGCTTGGGCGGGCACGCGTATCGTCCATTCGCTGGCCCAACGTGCCAGAGGCGTGCTAAGATCTCCGGCTACTGGTAACCAATATGTCGAGTTCGCGCGCGCGGGGCCGCCCCTGGGGGTCCCTGGACGAAAAGCACCCCAGACGGTACTACTCAGAGATAGGTTTTCCTTCTGAGTGCGGCTTTCAGGCGCCCCCGAGCGCTCCTAGAGGGCCCCAAGAGTCCCCAAGACGGTCCAAGAGGGCTCCGAGTCGCCGACCGATCGGTCCAAGACGCCCAAGAGAGCCTCCAGACGGCCGCAGACGCTCCCAAGACGCCCATAGAGGCCTCGAAGAGGCGTCTCAAGAGGGCTCCAGGAGGCAAAAGCCATCGATTTCCCCTCGGTTTTTGAAGGATTTGGGTGTTCTCATCTGTTCGGCTGCCCGACGCTCCAAGACGGCCCAAGAGGCCCCACAGATCGCCCCAAGATGGCTCAAGAGGCCTCCAAGAGAGCCCAAGATATCCCCAGGACGGCCCCAAGAGGGGGCCAGACGGGGAACCCGAACGGACATTTCGAGCCCTCGGTCCCAATAGGCTTCCAATACGCCCACAGAGGCCTCGAAGAAGCGTCTCAAGAGGGCTCCCGGAAGCAAAAACCATTGATTTCCCATCGGTTTTGAAAGGATTTGGGCAGTCTCATCTGTTCGGCTTCCTGACGCTCCAAGACGGCCCACCCACAGATCGCCCCAAGACGGTCCAAGAGGCCTCCAAGAGAGCCCCAATAGTAAGAGGGCCCCAAGAGGGCCCAAGAGGCCTCCAAGACGGCCCACGATATCCACAGGACGGCCCCAAGAAGGGGCCAGACGGGGAACCCGAACGGACATTTCATTTCAAGCCCTCGGTCCCAAGAGGCTTCCAAGACGCCCAAAGAGGCTTCGAAGAAGCGTCTCAAGAGGGCTCCAGGAAGCAAGAACCACCGATTGCCCTTTGGTGTTTGAAGGATGTGGCCGTTCTCATCTGTTCGGCTTCCCGACGCTCCAAGACGGCCCAAGAGGCCCCACAGCTCGCCCCAAGACGGCCCAAGAGGCTTCCAAGAGAGCCCCAAGAGGGCCCAAGAGGGCCACAAGACGGCCCAAGAGTTAGGATAGCGACTAAAGGCGGACCACCGCCATATCGCGCGAAGAAACTCAAACTCTGAAAAAGCATTTCAAAACAACTCCAAGCCAAAACCTGCGGGAATCTCACCCCCCCCCCCAAAAAAAAACTTCAAAAATCTCGAAGCCCAAACCTGAGAAAATCTCAAACCCAAAATGAATGTCAAGAAATATATCTAAGCCAAAACCTTGGAAAATCGCAAAAACACAGGAAGCGTCAACACATATGTAAGCCAAAACCTGGGGAAATCTCAAATACTAAGAAACTGCAAAAAAAACTCGAAACCAAAACATGGGGAAACAAATGAAACCAAACACAAACTTGAAACCGAAACTCTAAAAAACTGGTTAACATCTATTTTGGAAGAACAAAAAAAACGTTACGGACTGACGAACAACTGGTTAAACCCTATTAACCTTATCCAACGCCTGAAAAAAAACTAAAACAACTCGAAACAAACAGTACAAAACTCGACAAGAAAAACTCAAAACAATTCGCTGGTCACACTCTAAAAACTTCAGGGGAAAACCGTTGGAAGACTCAACATGCAAACCTCGGCGGCCTCGGTAGGGCAAAATCTAAAAGAATCCGTCCGTTGTTTGTTTAAGTTTTCAACCGCGCATATGTGTTTCGATGTCTCTGCTTCTGGTGTTTCTGGAGTTTCGGTTTCAAGTTTTCGGGGGGGGAGATTTCCCCAGGTTTTGGCTTAGAGATTGTTTGAGGTGTTTGTTGGGTTTGATATTTTCCCAGGTTTTGGTTTAAAATTTGTTTCAAGTGTATTTTGGGTTTGAGTTTCCTTTTGAAGATTTTCTGAAGATTCTGGCAGGTTTTCTCGGTGGACCTCCTGTAGTAGAATTGCCGAACCTAACCCAAGAGCCCTCCAAAACGGCCCAAGATATCCCCAGGACAGCCCCAAGAGGGGGCCAGACGGGGAACCCGAACGGACATTTCGAGCCCTCGGCCCCAAAAGGCGCCCCGGAGGCCCCAAGAAGCCCCCACGAGCCCCCTACGAGGCTCTAAGAGGCCCCCAAGAGGCCCCAAAAGAAGCTCCCAAGACTCCTCCCAACAGGCCCCCAGGAAGCCCCAAGAGGCCCCCAAGAAGCCCCCAAGAGGCTCTCAAGAGGCTCCCCCCGAAGAGACCCCAAGAAGCATCCATGAGGATTTTGACCCACAACCAAGGTACGTCTCGAAACTCTTCAAGAGCTCTCTTGAGCCATCTTGCGCCCTCTGGGGCAGTCTAACGGCTCCCTTCGACAGGGTGCGAGCCACATCTCCAAAGATCTCCTCGAAGAGCGTACTGCCCTCCCCCTGGGTATGAGCACACCAACACGCAGCCACAGAGATGCGAATTGGACCGGCAAAATGAACGAAGCGATTCAATAATTCCTCCTGACGTTGCAGGTCGGTCAACAACGCAGGGGGAGTCGCGTGCAGCGCTGAGCTGAAACAGGCGGCATCGGCGGCAGCAGCTGGCACACGCGCTGGCGCGTCGCGCGGGAGGAGTGGGAAAAGAAGGAGAAAGAGGAGGAGGTACTGACATCGGCCCACGACGCCAACGTGGCCCTGGACTGGGCAACACACCCGCGGAATCGGCATCGCGGACAGGAAACATGTCCGTATCCGCGGCCTCCACTGCCTTCCGCTATGAACTGTTCGGCCGCGGCCCCGTGAATGCAGGCGGCCTTGCGCGGACGCCCCACGCGGAACGCACCCGTGCGACCGCGCAGTTCGTCTGGAAGTCCAGGCCCAAAGTCTGCGACGATCTGAGTTTGGCTTCGACCCAGGCGCTTATCGTTCCTCGACTTCGGCATCCAGGGCCCGTCATCGGGCCCCAGGACCATTGAAAATGAATCTAGGACGACAAACTTGACGGGGCCCTGGGACACACAAAGAAATACACACAAATAAAAATAATCCTCATATTTTCCCACATGTTCTGGGTTTTTGTCTTCCCCCCCACTTCCCATATTTTCCCATATTTTCCGGGGAATCGACGATTAATTGTGTCTGTGTGTTTTTTCCCCTCCTGAAAACTACCCCTCCACAGCGACAGTCGTCAAAGACGGAACGAGTTCTGCCGTCCTTCGACCCGCGCTGGAACGGCCGAGACTCACTCCAGCTTTCCCTGGAGATCCCTGGATTTACCCGTATCTATCTCGATTTACCTGGATTGACTTGAGGTTGGAGGCCTGGAAATTGGCACCAACACCAGCACAGGGGGTTGCCTCCACATGGGGAAACTGATCCTAGATTTCGGTGTTGGTGGCAATAGTTCGGTCACCTTGGAAACCAAAATATTACCACCATCACCGAGATCGGTATCGTCTTCCCTCGGTGGAGGCACACCGCCGATCTTGGTGTTGGTGTCAACCTCTAGGCCTGCGAGGATGTACCTCAGTTCATCTGCATCGACCTGGATTTCTCTGGCTCGACTCCCACAGGTCGCCAGGCGAAAAGTCGACCAGCCCCTGAGGAGACAGCACGGCCGAAAACCAGCCAAACCGACCGCAGGACCGAGACGGCCGCGAAACCGACAGGCCGCAGGCAGCCTCATAGAGGAGGAGGAGGAGGAGGAGGAGGAGGAGGAGGAGGAGGAGGAGGAGGGAGGAGAAGGAGGAAAGAGGAGCAAGAGGAGGAGGAGAGAGGAGGAGGAGGAGAGAGGAGAGAGGGGGAGGAGAGAGGAGGAGAGAGGAGAAGGAGAGAGGAGGAGGAGGAGGAGGAGGAGGCGGAGGAGGAGGAGTAGGCGGAGAGAGGAGGAGGGCGGGTCGCCGGAGCCCCTCGGCGAGACCCTGCGTCGCCTGGCCTGCGAGCCACGGCTCGGGCCTCCGACGGCCGCGCGGGACGACCTCCGGGGGCCCCCGGAGAGCGCGCTCCCGGCGAGGTGCAGCCGCTGCAAGGCACCCTGGGACCGGAGGGCCGCCGAGCACGTTTTACAACCGGGCAACAGCCTCAGCGCCCGAAAAGCTCTCGCCTCGAGCCTGTCGTTCACCCCTGAGCCTATTCCAGAGGAACAAGAATCTTACCAGCCTGGAGCATATCCCTATCCCTATGTTGGGCATCTCCTCATCACGATGGCGATCTTAGGGATTCCCTTATTCTTTGAGGGCGAATCCCGAAGATTATCATCGCCTTGTGGCGTGTCAATCTTAGGGATAGGGATAGGGATACGTTCGAGGCTGGTAAACCACGGGGCCAGAGGGCCGCCGAGCATCTTTCCCAACCGGGCAGCAACCTCGGCGTGCATGCGGGTCCAGTCGGCGGTGGATAAACCTCCCTTTCGTGAACCTCCCCTCAATAAAAACACGGCCTGGGACCGAGAAACCGACGGACCTGGACCCGCAGAAACGGCGGGTCCCGACGCCCTCTCGCGAACCGGAAACGGCCAACTCCTCAATCGACGTGTCAGGGCAGGAGGTCTGTCCACCCCCGATCCAAGCGGGAGCTCTGCACAACCAAGAGAACAGCTTCCAACCAGCACCGGCCTCTTCAAACAGCCAGAGGGGCGGGTTTACAACCAGGTGTCTTTTTTTGGGGGGGGGCCTCCGACGGCCGCTCGGGAGAATCTGGGAACCGCCAGAACGCTCGCGGCGAGGCGCAGCTGCTGCAAGGCACCCCGAGACTGGAAGGCCGCCGAGAACCGACGAGCACGTTCGAAGGCCTCGATCGATGCTCCTCCCCCCCCAGTGGGCCAGTCCCCACCACGGGTCAAAGATTTGCCCTTCCTTGTGGCATCTTCGGGCCCAGTCATCGGGGCGCAGCCGGTCTTGCAGAGGGGAAAGGAGGAGGGGGAGGAGGGAGAGGAGGAGGAGGAGGAGGAGGAGGAGGAGGAGGAGGAGGAGGAGGAGGAGGAGGAGCAGAGGAGAGCTCCGCAGGCTCGCGCGGGCGTCACAGCGGACCGCTGATGACGCCGCCGGCGGTTGTGACGGCGGATGCCGCCATCAGGGGAAGACCCCAGAGGGGAATGGTTCCGCGCGCAGAATTTCGAGGCTGATACAGCCGTGGCCACGAGGGCGCCGTGGGCACGAGGACGCCCGAGAAACCCTCCAGAAAGCGAAACCCAGTTCGCTGCCCAGGTGGGATCGGAGCATCGAGCCGCATCGCCGACGTCGACGTGGAGGAAATGCTCGGTTCCCTATCGAGGCGGCGATCCTTCGACGAAGACACAGCCACGACGAAGATAAATCTGGGTGAGGATACACCGGAAATCTTTGAGATCCCGCGGCTCTGGAGGATGACTCGGGCGCCGCGGCCACCTCAGAGCGTTCTGGCACGCTCAAGAACGCTCTGGAACAGATTTATCCTCGCCCTATAGCCCCGTCCGATCGGGCGACGTCGGCGTGGAGGAAACCTTGGGCTCCCTATCGAGGCGGCGAGCCTTCGACCCCGCCGGGTCGGACCCCCCGTGGGAGGCCCGGGCGGGGCTCCGAGAGACGGGCTCACGCCCCGCCCTCGAGGGGGAGGGGAGGAGGAGGAGGATTCGTGCTCCTGTTGGGGGTATACCTTCCTTGCCTGCCACGTGCAGTTGGCGCGGCCTCCACAGCAGAAGGGAGGAGGGGGAGGAGGAGGAGGAGGAGGAGGAGGAGGAGGAGGGGAGGAGGAGGAGGAGGAGGAGGAGGGGGAGGAAGGGCCCCCGCCCGCGCGGGGCTCCGAGAGGCGGGCGCGCACGCCCCGAGGAAGGGCGGCGGCCAGCGGAAGCGGGGCGGCGGCGGTGGGCGCGGGCGCGCCCCGGCGTGCTGCATCGTCCTGCGCGCGGCGGCGCGGGGGCGCGGGGGCCGTCGTCCGGGGCTGCCCGCGAGCCCAGGTGTGCGATCTGGCGGCGCGCAGAGGGTTACCAGCCCCGAACGTATCCCTCTCCCTAAGATCGACACGCCAAAAGGCGATGACAATCTGCGAGAGTCGCCCTCCAAAAAGAAGGCAGTCCCTAAGATTGGCATCGTGAGGAGGAGGTGCCCAGCATAGGGGTAGGGATATGTTCCAGGCTGATAAGAGGGGGGTGGGGGGAGGGGGGAGGGCTTCTTAGGAGGAGGCTGCTTCTCAGAAGGCGCCGGCCTTTCATCTATTAGGCAAGGCCCGCGCCCTCTGAGAAGCAGGGATGCTTCTGAGAAGCCCTCCCCCCTTCCCCCAACCCCCCTCTGCGCGCGGCTGGATGATCTCAAGTCT
>CAUYUJ010017295.1:143908-158908 GCA_963575745.1 Prorocentrum cordatum
AAGCACTTACAATTCTGGCGGGCCGTACTTGCGCCCGCCCCCCGCCTCCTTCACCTTCGAGCCGCACGCCATCAGGATACCCCGCGCCACCGAGATCACGTCGTGATCCTCCTGGACGAACATCTGCGCCGCACTCTCGTGCCCCAGCGTCCTGACCCTCGTCTCCAGCTGGCGCGCCAGCCTCGTCATCGCCACGTCCTCGCCCAGGTCCTCATGCTGATTCTTGGTGTCGCGCTGGGTCGCCGTCTTCTCTTTCTCGTCGTCGTTCGCGAGCCACTGCATCCCCGAGCCCGGCCAGGCCCCCCGCGCACTAAAACTCAATCTCGAATCCACCCAGGCACGGTGCCAAGCGCCCACGCACTGCGTGACCACGCAGAACGCGGAAATCTTCCGAGCCGAAACTGCACAACAAACACTCTGCGAGCCCCATATTGATCTCCACCCCGCTCCTGCATTTTGCCCCCGCTACATCTGCCGTTCGTCATCGACGTCTGCATGTGTTTCTGCGCTTGGACCCTCGACCAAACTAGTTCACTGCATATCGCGCACTGGTTATTTTGGCAGCACGCCCATGCCATCACCATCCCTCCGCGCCCCCCCTTCGCGCGGACGTGGCGGGGCGCTACCTGCTGCTCGTTCAGGAATGCTGCTTTGCACTGCGTGTCACCCTCCATCTTCGCCAAGCATCTAAACCGCCCCTCGCCCTCTAGATCTCCCGTCGGCCTCGTCCTTCTCTTCTCAAACTCCCCCCGATGCGTGAAATAGCGCGATAGGGCCCCCCCGACATCAAGCTCCACGAAATCCTCCCCCTCCACCAACAGTGCTCGCGATGGCGACATTTCAACTCCCCCCAACAGCGCCAGTCCATCGTCGAAGCGAGCAAGGCGAGGCACGCCCTGCAGCCACTGGCGGGCCCACGGGCACACAGGCGCCTCAAGCTCGCCATCAACCTCACGGCCCGCGAACTCGGCTTCGCCGAACACCGCCGCGAGCACCTGCCTCCCATCTTCAGGGCGCTGAAGCAACTGCTGCAGCCACCGCAGCCGCCATACTCAGAGATCGACATGTAGCGCAGCCACATTCACCTTCGCCAGCACCTCGAGGTTCGTCGAGCTCCCGATCTTGCCCTCCTCCTCCCACGCCACACCTCTCAGGAGCACCCTCGCATGCCTGGCCGCGAACCCCTCGAGCTCGTTCAGGTCACTGCTCTCGGGGGGGGCCGTGGACTTCGCCATCACCTCGAGGCCCGTCAGCAGCGCATGCACCGCATATCATGTGAAGAATATCGCCTCCCAGTTCTGCGGTGCGCCCGACGCCCAGAAGCTGCCCATCAGATTCCACGCGACCCTGCCGGCCTGGAGCCGCTTCTCAACCTCCGGCATCACCGCGAAGCGCGCCGAGCATCTCGGCCCAAGGTGCCTCGCCTCCGTCACCGTGCGCCCCTGCAGCAGCTGCTCGCCACACAACGCCGGCCCCGTGCAGTACGCGTCCGCCCCCGCGCAGAACATCAAAGCCTCCTGCTTCTCCGCTTATCCTGCTTCTCCTGCTTCTCGCGAGCGCGCCACTCGCGCGGTCGTTCCGGGCCGGACCCACCTCGACGGCCTCCGACACCTTGGAGAACGGGAGCGAGTCCGCCACGTCGTCCACGAACAGCGCCATGGCCAGCTGCGCCACCCCCGCTTCCTCGAACGGGGGTGGCGCAGCTGCATGCTGCCCAAGCTCCGCCACGCCAGGCGCGTACGCCATCACGAACAGCCTCGCCATCGCAGGGCCCCCAATCATGCACCCCTCCCCCATGCACCACACAAGGGCCAAGGGCCCCGTCGAACTGAAAGCGCGCGCAGCCCAGCCTCAGCAACGTCAGCGGGGCGCCCTGCTCTGCCAGCACCCTGATCGCCGCCCTCTTCCGCGTGGCCTTGCTCATCGAGAAGAACGCGTTCGCCGCATCGTGGAATCTCCTTCCACGCTGCAGCCCCGCCGTTCTCATCCCCCAGGCCGTCGCCATCTGCGTCGCGATAGCTCCTTCACGTCTCCATCGCTTCAGACCTCCGCGCGCCCACGCAGGGGCCTCGACCACGGGCGCACCCCCACCATCCCGCCGCAGTAGCCCTCCGCCCACGCACGCACCAGCATCACGATCCGCTCCCCCTTTTCACCCCCCCCCTATCCGCGCCCCCGCCTATCCGCGCTGCCTTCGTCATCACCCAGCTCCGAGGCAGCGCAAGCCTAGCCCTTATCTCGCACAACAACACGCTCATCGCTCTGTAGAACTTCGGCGTCTTCAGCTGCCCGACCTCGCCCCCCCCGCCCGACCCCCCCCCCCCCCCCCCCCCCCCCGCACACCTCTTCATCGCCCTCTCGTTGACCCACTTCGGGAAGAAAGCACGCCTGATAAGCTCCCCGCGCGCACTCCAGCTCGGCACTGCCCTCCCCAGCTTCGCCGTCCACAGCGCGCCCTCCAGCATGTCGAAGTCCCCCTTCACCCCCCCCGTTCGTCGCGACCCTCTCCCAGACCCTCCTCGCCCCCCGGGCCCCCTGCATCTCGCGCGTCGCCACCTCGACTGCCGAGCAACCGCCATCAGGCCCACGCCCTCGCATCCCCCCCCCCACCACCACTCCGCTCTCACGCCTGCAACCCGATGCTTCCCGGATATCCTCTTACGTGCAACGCGACGTCTCTCAGCGAGGAGCCGCGCCATGCGGCGCATCGCGGCGCTGTCCTTCCTCCCCGCCGCACCCTTGAACTCCCGGGCGCAATCCTCCCCCAGCTGATTCGCGTACGCCCTCTTCCTGTTCCGCAACCACTCACTCACCCTCCCCAGTTCGACCGCCAAATCTAGATCCCTCAGGTGCAAGTCCGTGCTGCCCCTCTCCTCCTCGTACCTCCAGCTGCCCGTCACTCCCGAGCCTCTGGTCGGCCTGTCCGCTCACGAAACCGAACTCGCTGACCCTCTCGGCGCACTCAAGGTACTGGAGCTCTCGGAATTTCTCGCGTACATTTCTCTGCTGCAGCAACTCAACCAACCTTCGCACTCTGCAGATTGTGGCCCTCCGTGTACAGCGGCGACGTCGCACAGACGCTCATGCCCACCTGCTTCAGCGCTTCCACAATGCCCTCATTCGTAACATCCATGCGCTTCAGACCCTCCGTCTGCACGACCCGCCCGTACACGTGCTCCATCCGTGCTTCCAACTGCTCCACGAACTCTTTCCGTCGCCAACCCCATCTGCAACAACATAGACATCGCCTCGTCGTTGGGTGTTTGCTGCCTCTCCATCACCTCGCACGGCGCAGCCACAAACTCAAGCAGGATCTCGCACACCAGCGGTGCGTGGTCAGACAAGGTCTTCTGGGAGTGCGCCTGCAGCCGCCATGCACTCGGCTCCTGTATTCTACAATATTTGGCATCAGGCCTCCAGCCTTCTGGGGTCACATAATAATCGAGAACCCGTCCCTCACCATTTGCGTAGTACGTCGCACCCGATGGCCACCAAGTGTTATCCACAATCAGTTCATGCGCCGCTATCACCTCATAGAGCATCGCCGTGGCCATGTTCATCTTCCCCGCTCCGTACGGTCCCACAGCGCTCCCCTCCGATTCAAACTGGCCATTTGCACCCATCATCAGAATCGGTGACCATCTCGCCGACAAAGGCTCATGACTGATACGAACCACCACCCCATGCTCGCAATCGTCGCCGATTAGTGACTCCGTGGCGCTCGATCTCGCGGATGCGGTGGAAGATAAAGCAGTATCGGCGCCACCCTAATCGAACCTCTCTGCAACTTGAACCCTCCGACTTTACCTGGAGTTTCTTGGGGACTGGGAAGAAGCCCTTGCAATCCTTTGTTCCGAACAATCTCTTCTGGACCCACAAGGCCAGCCCACACGATTTGTTCGTCATCGCCCCTCGTTGCCACCCCCAGTCCACACTCCAGTGTCTCCTCGTCGATCTGCTTGTGTTCAGCATCTCCCCCCGAGGACGTCTGTTGTGTGCCGATCAGCCCTACCAGACCCATCTTCCCGAATTCCTCTGCGATATCTCGGCTCCGCTCTGCCTTGGCGGGGCTCGGGCTATATATGTCACGATGCTGAAGCCGTTATAGGCCGCCCGCGTCTGACTCCACTGGGGCGCTTTGGGCCGCTGCCGCGAGTGGTCTACCTGTCGGAAGCGGGCGGGCGGGGGGAGGCAACGCGCGCGCACCCCCGCCATCACCATTTGAGAAGATGCCCACTGCCCTCCTCCTCCTCCTCCTCCTCCTCTTCCTCATCCTTCCCGCCGGGCACCACACAATCATCATCACCATCAAGACAAAAGTCTTGAGCATACATCATAGCAGCAGGAGACATCACCCACGATTTCCCCTCCACACCCCCTTGCAAGCACCCACACACATAAATGTATAGATAGATGCGTGTGCGCGCGAGCATGTATGCATATGTACACACATAGATGAGAAATGTGTGCGCGTGCATGAAGACATACACACGTGTGCCTCGTGAGACAATAGACAGAGGCATAGAAATCGACAGAGACAGAGAGAGAGAGACACAACTACCACTGAAAGAGTGGTGCATATATCTTCACAGATATACATGTGTACATGCATGCATGCACCATGCGGGGATCTGCTGACCTGGGTCAATCCAGACCCAGGTCAGTCGGGCCTTGCAGGATCCTGCAAGATCCTGCACCCAAACCCGGGTCAATGCGAAGGATCCTGCAAGGTCCTGCAGGATCCTGCACCCAAACCCGGGTCAGTGCGACCCTGGCCCTTAAGGATCCTGCAAAATCCAGCGCTCTGGCTGACCTCCGTTTGCATTGACCCCCGTCTCTTGAGCCCCGAACCTATACACATGTACGGCAGGTTCGTGTCGTGCCGACTTCGGCGTTGGTTTCTGACACCGCGGGGATCGTTCAACCTTGAACGAGCGGCCGTTTCGGCAACGTCCAGATCTTTCCGCATTGAACAATTCTGGGTCGCCCGCGGCGCTCGACGTTGAACGCCGCTGGCGGGGTCGCCGCCGGTCCACACGACACAAACCTGCCGTACAGTCGGCCTTGATTGGACAGGACACGCGAGAGGACACAAGACCCTTCCGAGGGCCACATCGCCACAGGCATGCAGGAGGTACACAGGGCACGCGAGAGGCCACGGGTCGCGAGGCACAGGACACAAGGGTACCCTTGATTTGGCAGGGTCGACCTACTAATCCGGGTCGACCTACTGAACCTGGGGATACCAAAAGGTACCGATGCCGCTACTCCCCGGATTTCGAGGCGAACCCAGCGGTGGCGACGAGGGCCGCCCAGGAGGCCCAAAAAGGGGAAAACGGGCGGGGGGGTAGAGGTATCCTTTTCCTCCTCTGAAAACCTGCCGTACACAGACAGCGCGCGCAACTCTGAAGGGCCAGGCCACCGCAGCGCCCCCCCAGCGGCCCCTGGCGGCTTCCTCGGCGTGCCGCCGCAGCGCCCCGGGCGCCGCGCCGCCCCTCGGGGGGCCCGCCGCCACCGCCGCCGCCGCCCGCAGCCGCCGCCGGCGTCGCCTGCGTCGCGGGAGTCCTCTGGGCGTGGTCTGGAGGAGGGAGGGGGAGGAGGAGGAGGAGGAGGAGGAGGAGGAGGGGGAGGAGGAGGAGGAGGAGGAGGAGGAGGAGGAGGAGGAGGAGGAGGAGGAGGAGGAGGAGGAGGAGGAGAGAGGAGGAGGAGGAGGACGAGGGGGAGGAGAGGGAGGGGGAGGAGGAGGAGGAGGAGGAGGAGGAGGAGGAGGAGGAGGAGAAAATCCACGCTGGTGCCGCGCGGCCAGAGGGGTCGCCAACACCCTCTGAGCATAAGCTTCGCACTGCCGCCAAGCGACGGCGGCGGCACGGAATCTGCGATCACGTCAAGCATGGCGGCCCGGATACAGTTAGAGCAAGTAGCAACTGGCCGTCAGCAGTAGACAATCAATCAGGCGACAAGCAAAACAAGGGCTCAAGCAAGGACGCTCTTGAGCAATCACGCAAGCAAACCAACGAACAGTCGCGATCGCTCGTGCATGCGTGAAATGTTCAACCACGCAAGCATGATGGAAGTGTCGGCTTCCCACAAATCAGCCCCTCTCCTGGCCTCCCCCTCTCCTTTTCCTCCCTCCCTGAGAGTGGTGTGAGTAGTGGAGCAGAAAGGATGGGTCGGATCGAGCCCACCCATCCCTTCTCTTTGAGTTGAATCCTTTCCTGTCCGCCGACTGGGGTGTCCTAGAGGATCTTGGTACCCAAATGGCAGCTTTGGCATCTGACCCCAACGTTTTCTTCGCAACCTGAGAGGGGGGCGTTGCACATTGGAGGGGGGAGAAGCCGGATGAGCGGGAGCAGAAAGAAGAGGAAGAACGAGGGTGAGGAGCAGGAGCACGAGGAGCAGAAGGAACATGAGGAGCAGGAGGATCAGGCGGAAGTGGAGGAGGCGAAAGTAGGGGAACGGCGAAGACAAGGAGACAACTGGATCCACCAGTGTGGTCCACGCCGGGGCGGGGGCGCCCTTCTGAACGGCCGGGAGCAAAGCACCGACGAGTCTGTGGCCAACGCTGCAGCGAGAACACCGCTTTTGTGAAGGACCGAATACAGTCGGGGCGTTGACCTAAGGAACCCTAAATAAGGAACGAGGCCCCTTTTTTCCATAAGTTAACATTCGATTTCCTGTCGAAAACATAAGGAAAGCCTGAGGCAAGCTGTGGAACACTTAAGGAACGCGGAGCCCCTCCCCAACGAAAAGGGTTCCTTCTTCAGGTCCCCGACTGTACGCAACGATTGATGACAACAGGACACAAGACCCCCTCCGAGGGCCACATCGCCACAGGCATGCAGGAGGCACGGGTCGCGAGGCACAGGATGCAAGGGTACTCTTGAGCTGGCAGGGTCGACCTACTAATCCGGACCGACTGTAGGACAGGCACACAAAATGAAGCAGTCCTGTGTAAAAAAGGGCTCGGATCCAGAAAACATCACCCGTGCTTGGCGAGAGCGCCACCCTGAACGACAGGAGTCGAGCACCGATGCGGAAGTGAGGCCCACGCTGCAGCGGGAGCACCATCTTAAAACACTGAGAAAAATCGGATGGTAAAAACTTATATACACACATACACATACATATACACATACACACACACACACACACATACACACACACACACACGCACACACACACACACACGCAAACAAACAAACAAACAAACTACCAACAAACAAACAAACAAACATACAAACACACACACACACACACGCGCGCGCGCACGCACGCACGCACGCGCACGCACACACTCACACACATACACACACACACACTAGTAACAGCTGTAACTACAGCTGTCAACTCGCATGTCCTTAATCATACCGTCCCGCCCATCTTCAACTACACGTTTCAGCCAAATGTAGAAGTGTTGCAATATGACGACTCTGTCCTGAGTTTGGTGTCAGCTCTGTTCAGTTGTCTTCGCATTGTCGTCACCGTCTGCTTGATTCTGGGAATCAAGCTGCTCCAGGCTGTAGGTGTAGCAATTCTGACCTGCCCCCGGATCGCTCTCGGAATGAGCGTAGCTGTATGGCTCAGGCCCTGTGCGGTGAGGGGGGATCCTTAAACCCCATTACCATCTCCCAAGGCTGGTCAGGGCCAGTCTTTTTGAGCATCTTACTCTTATCTCATCCCATACATATATCCCATAGCATCTCCTCTATTCTGTCTCCTTCTGTGGTGTACTGCGAGTGCTCTGACCCCACGTCCGAGAGCCGGGCGTGACAGAAACCGAGGCCGGCGACTGCCGAGAGAAAAAAGACAGGAATCGTCGTAACGCCAGGGGCTGGGGGTTAGCACGTGCCGCAGTTGCAAGATAGGCTCCTTGGAACTTTATCGTATCTTCGAGTCTTTCGACTTCCGCGCTGACTTCATCGAGATCTTTGGTGTGGAGGTGCACAGAAGGGGGTCTGTCGTAACGGCGCTTCGCGTGGAGGGTTGTCGTAACGGCGGTCTGGGAGGAGGAGGTGTGTAACAGTATTGGAAACACAATACCGTGCTTGTACCGCATCGTGTGGCAGTACGGGACAAAACTCAGTTTCATACATATCGATGTTTTCTGCAAAATTTGTTTGGGAGTTCTTCGGGCGTCAGTATTCAGATGCACTGTGGTTTAGTTGTGGGGACATGGCCAAGCTGTTGGGTAAGATGCCAGAGAAGCAACTGTATACGTGCTTCGCGCGAATCTTGCATAGCAGAGGCTACCACGGTGAGGTCAAACCGGAGGCGCTCGCAAGGTTCTTGCATAGATGGGCACAGTCAGGCTTCGCCGGTCCTCTGAACCATGGTGAGCTTAGGCAACTATACGGTTTGCTTGGTGCTTGGGCGTTCTCCAGTGACGTAAAGAGCTGCAGGCGGGCGGACGGTGTGTGGTCGCTGATGTGTTCATGTTCCCAAGTGCTTGCGATACATGAACTTTTTTGGAAGAGTGATCATCGACACTATCTAAGAGTAGTTCTCCGTACTTTTCCTGAGCGGGTACAGAAAGCAATCTTACACCGCGATCTGACTTCATCATCGTGGAAGTTATATATAATGCACTTGTTTTTCGCGATTTGGTTGCCTTCGCAGTTCCCCCGGGAATCCGCGGTATATACTGCATGGATGTCGAAATGTCCATCATGGTATGTTGGTAAGGCCAATGTGATTAGGGTGCACAACACGGGCTGGACGGAATCAGGACTTATGCGACGTTTTCAAGAACATATGCTTGCGATAGTTCGTCCACATCATGGTAATTACACATACGATAGGTATAAGACTTGGGGTAAGTATGTACAGGCAGATTTTCGATGGGTAGCTGATTTTTGGGCCAACGAAACGAACGCGTACGCTTTTGAGAACACGGTGATAAAGCACTTGACCCCCCCGACCCAGAAAGCTGCGCATACGTGTAAGGACATACAGGTTGACCGTCTGCGCGCATGGCCGAGGATGAGAGTGAAACCGTCGTTGAGTCGTGAAGTGGAGCTCAATGTGCAGTTGTATTTCCGTAGGTTGAAGTATGATGGGGATGGGGCGTTCTCGTTTGCTGTTGGATATGGTAACGGGCGTCGGCATGCTGAGCATGATGACGGACGCCACTGCCAAGATGTTCAACAGCTGACTGCATGGTTGAAGTTTCGTGGACTGGAATTGTCTACTGCGCGCATGTATCAATGCATGTACACTGTATTTTGTGCTGTATGGTTAGCTCTGTACTTATCCGAGAGGAACACGCACCTAGATTACCAAGCGGTTTGGAAACACCCCAACCCGGTCCGTCTCTGTTTGGTGGTTTGGAAGCACTCTTTGGGACTAAGCTTACAACGAGCAGCACGAGTACAACGCAAGATATTTAGATTTCTATCGTCTAGTGGAATTTTCTCTGTAAAAGTACGGACTATAAGAGTATGTACATATTCTGATCGGCTTGTACAACAAGTAAAACGTGTAGTACGGCAGATCGTGTGGGGAGTCGCTCGTTCCCAATACCCTGAACTGGCGTTGTTTCTAAAGAGTCGTATTCGTGTCGTGCAAGTTCGCCCGAAACGTTACATCGACCTCGTGCAAGGCAACATCCAGTAAGCCCAGCAATTTAACCTTCAGAGTCTCCTGCATCTTGATCGCGAGGCACAGGCAGCATATGATCGCAGGCTTGACGTTACGAAGCGTGATGAATATTGGGATTTACCTTGCCCCGAAAACCGTGATGAAGTACGAGAGGCTGTTGAAACTCAGATTGTGCAGTTGCTGACGGATTTAAACTTACCATATCTTGTTGGCACCAGCCTGAGATGGGCGGACACTGTCGATTGGACGATCCAGCCGGTTGTAGACATAACCCAGTGTTATGAATGGCCGGCACAGCACCAGGTTATGGTAAATTTGGACAAGAACCCCAGGCAAAAAGCAGTTGCTGATAAGGTTGGTTATTTTTGGCGGCTCGGCAGAGGGTTTCTAGATGATGATCATTATCGAGTTTGCCCAGGAGAATCGCCTTCACCCTAGTTGAACGAAAAGCTGAACTCTATGCTCGGTATGTGCCGGCGCGGTGGCGGAAAACTGTGCAGTACAGCGCTGAGCATTGCCAGTACGCGTACCACAATTATAAAAACAAATGCCATAGTACGCACGGCGGATTGCGATGCAACAAAACGCACACGCACGACAGAGAAATTATTTCAGATTGGAAAAACCCACACAGGCGCTTCTTCAAGCTTATTGCGCGGAGTATCCGGATATTGCAAATGAACTCAGGACGGGCATCTTGGACGATTTGGCGCCAGCTTGAACTGAAACAGGTTGTGCAACATAGGGTTGCGCATCTCATCGATGATTCGCGCTGGGCGCATTGTTGCCCAGGCTGCCGGTGCGCGAAAACTCAGCAGTTGCAAATGGTAAAGCTTGATGCGGCTCAGTTCTTCAAGGCAGCGAGCATCCAGCGCGGCATTTCTCGAGTGAAGGATCTGATTGAGCACGTGCAGAAAAAGTCGCATCATGATGCGGTTCTCGTGTACCGCGCACCAAGAGTGCAGGGGAAGCTGATTAATGCCAGTCAGAGCAAGTTGGCGGCAACCAGGCTGGGATCCAGGGATTACGATATTATTTTGTTTTCCGAGATCTTGGATTGTCTTGATCTTTGTCTACATGAAGATCGATTTCTCCTAGGCGAGCTTGTCATCCAGAGGCTTGGTGGCTGGCCCATGGGGGGGAGTCTATCCGAACCATGTACAATGGTGGATATCAATGCCGACGTGCACAAATGCGACTCCTCGCCGCAATTCTTACGTGATATTGGATTGCTAACTGATGATGTATGGTACCCTTTTGATCAGATTCTCACTGGAGTATTGCATGTTGACGATTTAGTAGCGTTCTCTAAGGTGTATTGTGCTGGTTGTATCAGCAAGTTCATCTTGCCCATTTTCCCCAAGGACGTAGGATTTGAGGAGGAGGACAGAGGACCAACCATGAGAGTGTTATCGACTGTCATCCACATCGATGCGGACTCTAGGATGCATTTCATGCCAATGAATGCGAATGTCGGGTTCGGTCTGGGCACCTCTCCGGTCCAGGCGCTGTTGAAGTTCGGGCAATTCTACCATCCCTCACTCCAAGGTTTCAGGCCGTTTCGTGAATACTTAATGGGGGTGATTCTCATGATGAACAAGTTGGTTTCAGGGTCTACTGAGTACACGCTCCCATTTGTCTTTGCAGTGTGCTTTGAACCGATTCGTTTGTCGTGGCCGGCCGCATATGTGTGGAAGACGCTCAAAAGCATACCACGTCGTCACCAAACCCCTTTCACGATTGCCGTGCGGCAGTTTGGGCGAGCAATGAAAAGAGGCTTTTGGCCCGAGCTATATTTGTTGGCTACACACCAGGCTAGCGAACTTGTTCCACGAGCATTCTTTGTAGAGATGGCGAAAGGTGACAATGACACGAAGGGCGGCAAGGGTTACGGCCATCAGCGTCGTAACGACTCGGGTGGTTCTTGGGGCTTTACGGGAAAAGGTGACTACGCTCAGCAACGGGATCGTTGGGTTCAACAGGCGCAGCAAGCTAACGGTTCGGCTCCCGAGTGGCTCATGCGTGCGATGAAAGCTACGACAGCGCGTGCACAAGAGGCTGAACAAGCACTGCAGGAGAAAGAGCGGGACCAGCAGAAAGAAGAGATTCGCAACACGATCCTAGAAGGTGTGTCATCAATCTTCGGACTGCCGCCGCCGGCAGCAGTGGTACCTAAGAACTCTACGGGGAACGATGGCAAGACGAAGAACAGCCACTTCCGCTTCTTTTCCAAATTCCTGAGGGTGCTGAGGAGGGGCGACAGTGACGAGTCCAACCCCCCGCAGGCGAGTGACAAGAAAAAGAAGAAGAAAAAACGTAAGCATGAGTCGTCGAGTTCTTCGGAGTCTAGCAGCTCAGAGGACGATATGATGAAGATGATGCGCTCCATGTGCAAGAAGAAAAAGAGGAAGAAGGGGCGTAATGCTGGAGGAAGTGCGCGTGACCAGCCCCCGTCGCAAGGAGCCCATGCTGTGCGTCCCCTACGTCCGCCAGGAGGTGACCCGGGCGGGAAGCAACGCGAGATGATGAAACAGATCTTGATCTGCTTGGAGATCCCAGATTCTGACACGGATGAGAGCTGGTTCGAAAGCGTCGAGGACTTTTTCGATAAGGTCAACTCCATGACTACCACGGATAAGCTCCAGAAGGCTATCGACAGGTGCCTCCCGCCGGGCATGGCCAAGGGCAACACCAAGATGAAGATGATCCGCCAGCTCTGGGACTACACCGGGGGAGATTAGAGCAGTTCCAAGTACGACCATCATAAGCATAATGACGATGAGAGATATACTCCTGGTCATTGTTACGTACCTCTCCCAGCTGCCGAGGGTGATCGGCAGCGAAGTGTGCCGGGCAGCATTCATTGTGCTCGTGGGGCCATGGGCTCTACTGGCCGACGCTGTTGTCCTCATCCTCAGCGCGCTGATCTGCAGACGATTCCTGAGTGAGCCCTGCATTGCCGCGTGCGCAGTGACAGTTGCAAGCGTTGCTATGTTCGCGCTGTGCTATGCGTGTTGGATTTGTAGGGCCACACTAGTAACAGCTGTAACTACAGCTGTCAACTCGCATGTCCTTAATCATACCGTCCCGCCCATCTTCAACTACACGTTTCAGCCAAATGTAGAAGTGTTGCAATATGACGACTCTGTCCTGAGTTTGGTGTCAGCTCTGTTCAGTTGTCTTCGCATTGTCGTCACCGTCTGCTTGATTCTGGGAATCAAGCTGCTCCAGGCTGTAGGTGTAGCAATTCTGACCTGCCCCCGGATCGCTCTCGGAATGAGCGTAGCTGTATGGCTCAGGCCCTGTGCGGTGAGGGGGGATCCTTAAACCCCATTACCATCTCCCAAGGCTGGTCAGGGCCAGTCTTTTTGAGCATCTTACTCTTATCTCATCCCATACATATATCCCATAGCATCTCCTCTATTCTGTCTCCTTCTGTGGTGTACTGCGAGTGCTCTGACCCCACGTCCGAGAGCCGGGCGTGACAGAAACCGAGGCCGGCGACTGCCGAGAGAAAAAAGACAGGAATCGTCGTAACGCCAGGGGCTGGGGGTTAGCAAGTGCCGCAGTTGCAAGATAGGCTCCTTGGAACTTTATCGTATCTTCGAGTCTTTCGACTTCCGCGCTGACTTCATCGAGATCTTTGGTGTGGAGGTGTACAGAAGGGGGTCTGTCGTAACGGCGCTTCGCGTGGAGGGTTGTCGTAACGGCGGTCTGGGAGGAGGAGGTGTGTAACAGTATTGGAAACACACACACACACACACACACACGCGCGCGCGCGCACAAACACACACACACACACACACACTCACACTCACACTCACACTCACACACACACACACACAAACTCACACAAAGAAACGTTCATAATGTGTAAAGGAAAAGAGAGGAGAGAGAGGAAGGATAAGGCAGACAGAACGGCGAGGAGAGAGGTTAGCACGGAGCCCGAGGCTGCTGCTGGGAGCAACTGTTCGTCACAGGCTGTACTGCCAGCTGTCAGCTCCAAAGACGAGGGAAAGAAACTCCAGGATCTCTTTGCTCTAGGACCTGTTCTCTTTACGTCGAGCGGGGAAGGGGTCATGAAATCCCAGCGCAAGTCCCCACAGGAGACGGAGAGGAGGGAGAGGAGGGGGGGAGGGGGGAGGGGGGAGAGGAGGGGAAGGCAGGCTAGGTGCGCGCGCGGGTGCCATGTCATCCTATCCCTGAAAGGAAGCCTCGGGCGCGACGTCTTCGATCGTCGAGGAGAGGCGACGAGAGCAGTGTCATGAGGCGAGGCTACGCGATGAGGACCTTGAATGTCCTCGCAGTCCTCGGCCACTCGATTTCGGTCACACCGCCCCCGACGGCCAGGGACGACCAGAAGACCTGGAAAGACCTGGAAACCTGTCGGCGACTCCAAAGAGTGTGGTTCGCAAAGGGTGTGGCTTGCAACCGGCACCCTGGGGAATATCCTGGGGGGCACCCCAGGGGGCACGCGGGGACCTCAATAGAGTTCCCCCGCGCCCCGAGGAGGCCCGACGAGGACAGTGTCGTGCCCCCCAGGCCCCAACGGTGCCGATCGCAAACCACACCCCGGCGTAACCATACCCTTTCTAGTCGCCGAATCTGGGAGCGCATCAACATCGTAGGTTACCCGACTTCGTGAATCGCGCCCCGCGATGCGCAGGTGCGCTCGGGCGCGGCCCTACCGACCCCTGGCACACCATCCCCTTCAGTGACCGTCATCCTCGCCTCACATTGCCTCACATGAGCATCGTTTAACCAATCCCATCCTCAGCGGCGTGGCCTGTGCCCTTGGCCGATTTACTCCCCTGGATGGGGATACAAGCCTTTCCCTTCGGGTTTCGAGGGGCGTATCCCCAACTGGGGTGGTAATTTGGTAGGGGTCTCGAAGGGGATGAGGATGGGGATGGGGGTCGGTTAAACGATCCTGATACAAGCTTCCCTATGGCCGCATACATACGTATTGGGGCGAGGCGAAGGGGACGTCACGGAAGGGGATAGTTCTGCTGGGGACCGATTAGGCTGCCCCTGACGCGCGATCATCTTCTAAGGAACCGAACTCTATACACCGACGCCTTTTCCGGCCCTGCACTCAAATCTGCAGCCAGGAAAGCGGATCCTGGTGTATACGGTGTATACGGAACCCTGGTGTATACATGTTTCACTCTCCCTGGGAAAATGGAAGAAAAAAGTATACACCACACCACCCCGACGTCGTCCCCAACCCTTACAAAGTCCTGGGATTGAACAACAGCCCGCCAGTGGCCCCTTAAAAAGTCCTGGGATTGAATAACAGCCCGCCACTGGTGATGTATATGCTCTAGTTTCCGATCTTCCCGCTCTGGCGCCGCCCCCTGGAGAAGGGCGCCTCTCCAACATCCTCCAACCCAAGCCGCGATG
>CAUYUJ010017295.1:163908-195163 GCA_963575745.1 Prorocentrum cordatum
GCGACAGTTTCACCGATCGCAGCCCCCCAGGGATGGCGAGGTCCCATTTGCGTCCGCCGTAGGTACCCACTGTGCTGGGCCCCCCAGCAGCCCTCGAAAGTGGCGACAGTTTCACAGATCGCACCCCCCCCCAGGGATGGCGAGGTCCCATTTGAGTCCGCCGCGGGTGCACACTGTGCTGGGCCCCCCAGCTGCCCTCGAAAGTGGCGACAGCTTCACAGATCGCAGCCCCCCAGAGACGGCGAGGTCCCATTTGAGTCCGCCGCGGGTGCAGACTGTGCTGGGCCCCCCAGCAGTCCTCGAAAGTGGCGGCAGTTTCACAGATCGCAGCCCCCCAGCTGGCACGCAGCGACGAGCGAGGCGAAAGGCAGGGGGGAAGAGAGGGACGGGAGGGGGTGGGAAGGAGACGCGCGAGCAGTGCTCTATTCGAAACGAGAACCCAACGCAGGAGGGTTGGGAATTAGCCTGGCGAGGGACCCAACCATATGCAGCTGCGAGTACCGCACGGATATGAGACGAAGGAGGGGGCACGCAAACCAGGCCCCTCTTCACATAGGCACCGCGCCACTGGGGCCTTCGGTGGAGCTCCCTATGGGGCCACGAAACGTGTGAGGGGTGTGCCGAAATGGGTGGTGGGGAGGCATGCGGACCCTGCCACTGCGGCCTTCGGTGGAGCTCCCTATGGGGCCACGAAACGTGTGAGGGGTGTGCCGAAATGGGTGGTGGGGAGGCGTAGCGGGACGCGCACTGGGGCTTCGGTGGAGCTCCTATGGGCCACGAACGTGGTGAGGGTTCCGAATGGGTGGTGGGTAGCACTGGGGCCTTCGGTGGAGCTCCCTATGGGGCCACGAAACGGGTGAGGGGTGTGCCGAAATGGGTGCGGCGCCGCCATGCGCCCGCAGCCACTGGGGCCTTCGGTGGAGCTCCCTATGGGGCCACGAAACGTGTGAGGGGTGTGCCGAAATGGGTGGTGGGGAGGCATGCGAACGCAGCCACTGGGGCCTTCGGTGGAGCTCCCTATGGGGCCACGAAGCGTGTGAGGGGTGTGCCGAAATGGGTGGTGGGGAGGCATGCGAACGCAGCCACTGGGGCCTTCGGTGGAGCTCCCTATGGGGCCACGAAACGTGTGAGGGGTGTGCCGAAATGGGTGGTGGGGAGGCATGCGAACCCTGCCACTGGGGCCTTCGGTGGAGCTCCCTATGGGGCCACGAAACGTGTGAGGGGTGTGCCGACATGGGTGGGCCTGGGAGCCACTGCCGAACGCGTGGAGCTTGTGACCGGGTGTGCCGAATTGGGTGGGGGAGGCATGCGAACGCAGCCACTGGGGCCTTCGGTGGAGCTCCCTATGGGGCCACGAAACGTGTGAGGGGTGTGCCGAAATGGGTGGTGGGGAGGCATGCGAACCAGCCACTGGGGCCTTCGGTGGAGCTCCCTATGGGGCCACGAAACGTGTGAGGGGTGTGCCGACATGGGTGGTGGGGAGGCATGCGAACCCTGCCACTGGGGCCTTCGGTGGAGCTCCCTATGGGGCCACGAAACGTGTGAGGGGTGTGCCGAAATGGGTGGTGGGGAGGCATGCGAACCCTGCCACTGGGGCCTTCGGTGGAGCTCCCTATGGGGCCACGAAACGTGTGAGGGGTGTGCCGAAATGGGTGGTGGGGAGGCATGCGAACGCAGCCACTGGGGCCTTCGGTGGAGCTCCCTATGGGGCCACGAAACGTGTGAGGGGTGTGCCGAATGGGTGGTGGGGAGGCATGCGACCCTGCCACTGGGGCCTTCGGTGGAGCTCCCTATGGGGCCACGAAACGTGTGAGGGGTGTGCCGAAATGGGTGGTGGGGAGGCATGCGAACGCAGCAACTGGGGCCTTCGGTGGAGCTGCCTGTGGGGCCACGAAACGTGTGAGGGGTGTGCCGAAATGGGTGGTGGGGAGGCATGCGAACGCAGGAGGGAGGAGGGCGAGGAGAAGGAGGAAGAAGGAACGCGGGGACCGTTTCTTCAAAACGAGGACCCAACACCACAGGATGGTTGGGAAAAAAACATACACACGCACACCCACCCACACACACACACACACAAACACAAACACAAACACAAACACAAACACAATCACAAACACACACAGGGAGAGACACGCACGCACACAAAACCCGCCAACCACCCCACCGACCCACCCACCCACCCACGCACCCACACACACAGACACACACACACACACAATCAGGGAGAGACACGCACACACACACACACACACACCAAACACCACACCTCGTCCCATCCTTCACTCCTCACCCTGAACTCCTAACCCCTAATACCCCACTCCTCGCTCCCGACTCCCAATTCCTCGCCCCTCGCTCCTAACCCCCGGCTCCTCGCACCTCGCTCCGCACTCCCCGTTCCTCGCTTCTCACCCCTCCCGCGTTAGCCCTTACTCCTCAACCCTCACGAAAAACTCCTCACGCCTCACTCCTCGCTACTCGCTCCTTGTTCCTCCGACATCGCTCCTCGCTTCGCCTCGTCCACCTCACTCCTCCTCCCTCCTGTCCCCTCCACACTCCTCCTCCCCGTCCGACTCATTATCCTCATCCTCCTGATCTGCCCTCGCCTTCTCCCCAGCATCATCAGAATCAGCATCAACCGCATCAGCATCGTAAGCATCGCCATCATTCCCATCCACCACGTCCACCACAACAACAACGAAAACCTCAGCAGCAGCTGCCGCCTCATCCTCGTAAAATCATCGATCATAAGAAATAAGAATAATGAATAGTAATAATGATGATAGTGACAGTAAACAAAAAATAAGAATCCAGACTAGATAGTAGTAATAGTAATGACGATACTCAGTATAGGAATAATATGATAAAGAGTAATGATAATTAATACTAAAATTAATAATAAAAAATAACAACAAAAACAGCAACAACAACAACAATGATAATATAATGGTAATACTGATAATAAAAACAATAATACTAATAATATCAATAACATTAACAATAACACTAACAATAATAGAAATATGCAACATCATCATCATCATCATCATCATCATCATCATCATCATCATCATCATCATCATCATCATCATCATCATCATCATCATCATCATCATCAGCATGGCATCAGCATCATCATCATCAGCATCAGCATCAGCATCATCATCATCATCTGCATCATCATCATTATCAGAAGCAGCATCATCATCAGCATCATCATCATCAGTATCAGCAGCATCATATTCATCATCAGCAACATCATCATCATCAGAATCAGTATCAGCAACATCATAATCATCATCACCATCATCACCACCACCATATTCATCATCATCATCATCATCATCATCATCATCATCACCACCACCCTATTCATCATTCCTCCGCTTCCTCCTCCTCCTCCGCGTCATCATCACCGTCATCATCACCATACCCATCCTTATCCGCTACCAGAACTGACCCCAACCTGCCACACAACCGACCGATAGCAACCCCATCCAGGATGTCCCACCGTGCCTATCAATTAGCCTGGCGAAGGACCCAACCATCTGCAATTGTGAGCACAGTCGTTGCACCGAATTGGGGGGAGCTCCCTACAGGGCTACAAAACGTACGAGGGGCGTGCCAAAATGTGCGGGCGCATGCGAAAGCAGCCACTGGGGCCGTCGGTGGAGCTCCCTACGGGGCCACGAAACGTGTGAGGTGCGTGCCAAAATAGGTGCGGTGGGCGCATGCGAACGCAGCCACTGTGGCCGTCGGTGGAGTTCCCTATGGGGCCACAAAACGTGTGAGGGGTATGCCAAAACGGGTGCGGTGGGCGCATGCGAACGCAACCACTGGGGCCGTCGGTGGAGCTCTATGGGGTCGCGAAAAGTGCGAGGGGCGTGCCGAAATGGGTACCGTGGGCGCATGCGAACGCAGCCATTGGGGCCGTCGGTGGAGCTCCTCCCTACGGGGCCACGAGGCGTGTGAGGGGTGTGCCAAAATGTACGCAGTGGTGCCATGCGAGCGCAGCCATTGGGGCCGTCGGTGGAGCTCCTTCAAAAAAATGGGTGCGGTGGGCGCATGCGAACACACTTCTGGGGCCGCCAGTGGGGTTACCTATGGAGGCACAAAGCGTGTGTGGGGGAGGGGGGGGGGGGGGGGGCAAAATGGGTGCCAGTGGGTGCATGCGGACGCAGCCACTTTGGCCGTCGGTGGAGCTCCATATGGGGCCACGAAACGTGCGAGGGGTGTGCCAATATGGGTGCGGTGGCACCATGCGACCGCAGCCATTTGGGTTTTCGGTGGAGCTCCTTATGGGGCAACGAAACGTGTGAGGGGTGTGCCGAAATGGGCGCGGTGGCGGGCGCAGCGACTTCTGCTTTCGATGGAGCTCTTTATGGTGCTACGAAACATGCGACGGGTGTGCCAAAAATGGGCGCGGTGGTGCCATGCGAACGCAGCCACTGGGGCCTTCGGTGGAGCGCCCTATGGGGCCACGAAACGTGTGATGGGTGTGCCGAAATCGGTGCAGCTGTGCCATGCGAGCGCAGCCGGTGGGGACTTTTATGGAGCTTCCCATGGGGCCAAGAAACGTATGAGGAGTGTGCCGAAATAAGCGCGAGGGAGCCATGCGAGCGCAGCCACTTGGGTTTTCGGTGGGGCCACTTATCGGCCACGAAACGTGTGAGGGGCGTGCCGACATGGGCGCGGTGGTGCCATGCGCGCGTAGCCACTTGGGCCTTCGGTGGAGCACCTCATGGGGCCACGAAACGTGTGATGGATGTGCCAAAATGGGCGCGGTGGTGCCATGCGAGCGAAACTTCGGCATCCGGTGGAGCTCCGTATGGGGCCACGAAACGTGTGAGTGGTATGCCGAAATGGCCGCGGTGGTGCCATGCGAGCGCAGCCATTGGCGCATTCGGTGGAGCTCCCAATGGGGCCACGAAGCGTGTGAGGGGTGTGCCGAAATGAACACGAGGGCGCCATGCGAGCGCAGCAATTTTGGTTTTCGGTGGAGCCCCCGTTGGAGACACGAAACGTGTGAGGGGTGTGCCGACATGGGCTCGGCGGTGCCATGCGAGCGCAGCCACTTACTTGGTTTTCCAGTGGAGCTCCCTAAACGTGTGAGGCGTGTACAGAAATAAGATAAACATGCGAGGAGCAGAGGCAAGGAGGGGAGGAGGGACAAGGGGGAGGAGGAGGGGGAGGAAGAGAGGAGGAAGGAAGGAAAGAACGCGGCACGCTTTCTTTCATAAGTAGGACGCAACACCACAGGATGGTGAAGAAAAACAGTACAACAGGTTCATGTGTCGATTCAACACGGAAATGGCGTCGCCCATGTTCCAAAAGTGCGCGGCAAGAGCGGGACGGGGTGCACGCCCAAAGCGACAGGTCGCAATGTCGCGTTCGCCCCAGCGCCGCGCCCATGTTGCTAATGCAACGGGTTCTCGCTCGGGCACGGCGCACGCGTTTCCCACGCAACGTCGCCGACGCGCGAGCGGAGCGCCGCGCAGATATCGTGTGAACATGGCGTTCCCGCCTCGGCGCGGCGCATACTTGAAGGGGCCCTGGGACACACAAATAAATACACACAAATAAAAAGGATTCCCCATATTTTCCCGTATTATCTGGGTTTGTCCTCCCCCCCTCTTCCCATAGTTCCCAATTTTGCCTGGGAGTCGACGATTATTTGTGTGTATGTTTGTTGTTTTTCCTGAATACTGTTCGCCCGCTTAATGTAGGAACGGCACGAGTGGGCGATGCGTCGTCCTCGCCCAAGGTCCGTGCGCTGTCGTAAGTGGCGTTCCAGAGCGGGCGCGGCGCATGGCTCGATCACCGAGTCGCATGGACACGACAGCGGCAGCGGGGCCGCGCGAGAGCGGGCGAAATGCTGACGTCGCCCATTCGCCGCACAGCTTGCGAGTGAAAGTGGCAATGCTGGGCCAGCGCGGTGCATTCTTCCTCTTCGCCACGCCCATTTGACATGTGGCCATTCCCGCCCCTGCGCGGCCCGCGGTTAATGTCTTTTCGCCAAATCGTCGGAAGCGGGGCCGCGCGCGAGCGCCTTCCGTTTGCGAGGCAAGAGCGCGCCACAATCCGAAAAGCATGTTGTGAAACAGTTGAATGTTATGGTATGGAAAGGCGGATGAAGTAGGTGGGCCCCGCTGACTCGCTCGGTGTGGCCAACTTTCCTCCTCCTCCTCTTTCTCCTAGTCCTCCTCCTCTTCCTCCTCCTCCTCCTCCTCCTCCTCCTCCTCCTCCTCCTCCTCCTTCCCCTCCTAATCTTCACCATATGCAGCATCAGCAGCATCGTCATCAGCATGAGCACCAGCATCAACATCATCAACACCACCATCATCCGCGCCAGCAGCACCAGCATAATCATCACCATCATCGCCATCAGCAACATCATGATATCGCCTGTTTTACAGAAGAAGCGATGCGCCTTGAAAGAACGTCGCGGCAGCCCGACGCGAACGAAACGGGCGACAGACCAAAAGAACAAATTAATCGCTTGAAACCTGACTCCTGGACGCGGGGGGGGGAGCAGCTTGACCCTTAATGGCAAGAGGTAAACAAGCGTAAACGACACAACTGCGCTACAGCTGGAATATTACTGCGCCCCCACTTTCACAATATCGCTTGTTTTACAGAAGCGGCGATGCGCGTTGGAAGAACGTCGCGGCAGCTCGAAGCGGACGAAGCGGGCGACAAACGAAAACAATAAAAAATGGGTTGGAACCTGACTCCTGGACGGGGGGGGGGCGGGGGGCAGCTTAACCTTTACTGGCGAGAGGTAAACGATCGTAAACGACACAACTGCGCACCCGCTAAATCATTACAGCGACCGCACTCCCATGAGATCGCTTGTTTTACAGAAGCGGCGACGTGTCGTGGAGGAACTTTGCGGCAGCTCGAAGCGGGCGAAACGGGCGAAAGATTCAACAAAGAAATTAACCGCTTGAAACCTGACTCCCGATTCATCCCAAAAAGAAATTCTTTTGCGCTAGGGAAAGCAGACGGGGCCGCGTGGCCCTAGTCTGGGTTGGAAGAACCTGCACTAGCGCTCGGCACAATGAAGGCGGGCACGCTTGTGCGATGCGGGTCCAGTTGACACCGCCAGGGCATGCCCTTCGAGGGTCAAGCGAGCCTTCCCGGTTCGTGAACAAACCCCGCGACCCTGACAGCGACGACACAACGCTGTTGGTCGAGCTCATCTACTCGCCCGCAAAGGAGCCCGGCGGTTTTCCTCCACTTGGCCCCGAACTTACCAAAATAAGACACGGCCTGGAAAACCTTAGGGCCGCACTCGAGCCCCAAGACACATGTGATTTATGCCATTCACGGGCGATCCGAACGGCAGCTCTCATCAACCTGTTTCCCAAATCAATAGGCTGTTGATTTATTCACACAAACCGGGAACCCCCATCGGCCACTCTGGGGCCCAACGTCTGGCCGCGGTGCCTCGCCATACTGAACGGCGCGCAAGGGGGCCACATCATGACTCCGAGCACTTCCCCAGCCTGCACGTCGCCTGAAACGCCCATCATCACCTCTGGCCGCAACGCACCCCCGTTGGCACCGTTCACAAGGTCGAAGCATCGCACTGGAAGCCCGCTCAACTCGGCCGCCCGTCCGCAGCCGCCTCCCCCGCAGAAAACGCCCGCGAAGTAGCGGCCCTCGCGGGCAAGATGCCCCCACGGCCCCTGAGCGCTGGCACGGTCCGCCCGCGGATCAAGATGCCCTCGAGCTGCCTCTCGCAGTCGGCTGCGCGGTTGAGCAGCCACTGGGGGTGGAGCGACGCGGAGTGGCTCAGTCGGGCGGCTCTCGTAGCGCACCACTGACTTGTCCACTCGCAACCCTCCGCGAGGCTTGGCATCTGCCAGGTTTCGCTCGTTCGACGCCCGATCGACGCCGGCCCCCGAGTGGCGCGTCTGGCACGGCACCAGCTCTCCGAGGCCCAGGATCATCGCGGCCTCGCGGAACTTCGTCACATACTGGCTGCGATTGAAGCCCCATGCGCTCGACCCCTCAGGCCGTCGTACCAGCTTCTCAAGCAGAGGGCTGCAACGCTCGAACCACTACGAGTCCATTGCCACAGACAGGTCGCAGTCCCCAGTCTTGCTCGGGCGATGCAGCTCTTCGGGATCGATCTGCAACGCCCAGCGCCGATTTCCCTGCCTGCGAGGCCGCTTGATCCACTCGAGCATTAGTCCCAGCAGCTACGCAGGCCGCAAGTAGGTAGACAGGCTGATCTTCACGAACAGCGCCATCCGCCACTGCCGCAGCAGCACCAAGCAGTCGCACAGCGCGCAACAGATGCTGAGCGGCCCCGGCCCCCGCGATCCCGGCGGGCAGGCGGCGCCATCCGCGCGGGCTCATCCAGGAGCGGGGACCCTCGAGCCTGCACCATCCCGGCGATGATCTTCACCCCGTTGCTCGGCTGCCCCCCTGAGAGCACAGCGCTTCGAAGTAGCTGGCGAGCTTCTCGTCGAGGTCGCCGGCGTCGAAATCGTCGGGTCGCCTTACCTCCACGCCCAGCCTCTGAGCGCACGCGGCCACTTCCGCGAGGCAATTGATTTTCACTCGCGCTGCCACCGCGCGGCCCTCCAGGAGCGCGCCCCCAGCGCCGCGCGAGGCCAAGCACTCCGGAAGGCATCTCGACCAGCGACGCTTCTGTCGGCGCCCCAGCACACCGTCGCGGCCTGCCTTGGCCGCGCCCACGCTCTCGGATGGCCCACTCGAGGTCGCGGTGGCTCGGGTCGGTCGCCCGGCGTCTTTTTCGGCCGCAGCGCCGATGCTCCCCCGCTGGTCGCACCCCACTGCCGCCTGCTGCTCGGCGCCCAAGTGCGAGCATGTCGGCGTCAGCACCCGCTGCCGCTTCGACGGCATCTCGGCCGCCGGCTGCGCCACCGGCCCGCTCGCGGCCGGCGCCGGCACTCGCGCCCGCCCCGGCTGCCCAGTCATTGGAGGGGCGGCAGGCGCCGCAACGCGTCGGCGACCCGCCGAGGCGCAGGGCGGCGCCCCAGCCATCAAGACTCTCGCGAATGGCCGAGGTCTGAAACAAAATGTTTGCGAAGCGGCGAAATGGGCCCAGATGTACCTGTTTGCTCCCGGGTCGCGAGTGGTCAGGGCTGCTACTCAACCCACCTAGAAATACCCCCCCTTGCCAGGATCAGCTGCGAGCCCCCCCCCCCCCAAGGCCCACAAAAGGAAGTCGGCCCTCCTGCAGATGGCGGGTGCGCAAATTAGAGGCACTCGGAAAAAATGCGTCGCGGACTCGACTGGGCTCATCCGAATTGCTGAGCTCACGGGGAGCCCAACGCACAGTGGCATTTAATGTTATGGGCGAAGCAGTACGCGGCAAAAACACGGATCTGGCTCAGCAACCGACAGTCTCTGCTCCTGTATCGGTCGAAACTCAAACACACGCCCACGTCGTCAACAAAAAGAAGCTGGCGCACATCTTGTCCAAACGAACTCAGCGCAACCCTCCGCAGCGACATTGCCAACGCTCGGGCCTCAAGGATCGCCCCAGTAGCTTGTGGAAATACCAAATCCCCACTCCGAGGCGCTGCTAGCGCTGACGACCCGGTTCCATTTTGGCCACCAATCGGAGCACAAGAAGGGCATCAAACCCAGGAATGCCCACAACTCCTGCACCACGGAGTCCCAAGGCGGCCGCTGCACCGCGCGGTTAATCCAGATGAATTCGCACATCGAGCGAAAGCACGACGGCGTCGCCCGACGCACCAGGCCACAGAAGATGCAGTGGCCCAAGATAGTCTCCGACATGGCCCCATTGGCTCGGCCACGGCACAGGGGGTGTCGAAGCGCAGAGCGCACCCGCCAATAGCGACGCCTCGTCAGCGCTATCCGCCGGCTCTCTCCGTACAAGGTCACTCCAAGCGCTTCGACGCAGTCGCCGCGGACCTCTTCGCCGCGCACTAGCAGGCCGAACCTCCTGTCGACGGTCGCCAATCACCCCGAGGTTGTCGACGCACGCGCAGTGCCGAAGCTGGTGCACGCAAGTGCTGAAAGTAAGCACCGCAGCCCTCAGCGGCTGGGAGCCGCGCAGCGCAGGCACCTGGCGACACAGCCCCTCGCCGATGCGCCGGCAGAAAGACAGGCCCCAAGTGGGCCACATGGGCAGCGCACGCGCCACAGGCACGATAACGTCGCCCTTCTGGGCGGGCCCCCCATCGATCGCCCCCCCCCGCCACACCGACGCCCCCGGCCCTTGCGGCCGGTTGCCGAAATTACCGCGATAACAATTCTAGCGTGATCAGCCAGTGGAGCGCGTCCTTCGCGTCCGCCACGCCTACGTAAACTGGCACCGCGCCGCCCTCGAAGTCCTCGGCCTCGATCCCTGACAGCCCCTCAGCTGTCAGCAGCTCGACGTGCGGCGCCGTGCAAACCACTGATTGCTCTTCCTGCAGTCAAGCATCATTCGCATCGTCACCCGACCATTCTTCCAAACGAGGAACAGCCCTGTCTCCTCGAGGCAGGCGCGGCCGAGGCACAGCAGCCCTCGAGCCCGGAGGCGCGCGATGAAGTCTGCGCGGCGCCGTCGGCTGCGGCCCAGCCCAGGGTCCACCTAAGGCCTGATAGGACTGTCATGCATTGACAGAACTCTACGTTCCGTCCGTCGGAGCATTCGTCGGCCCGCGCCCTCCGTCAATCGCCGGCACGTGTCGCTGAGCTCCGAGAAGAGACGACAACCCGCCACACTCTCAGGTAGCGACACCGCATCACGTCGGTATGGGGCAAGCGTTCTGCTGGCGGACTCGAACTCGCAGACGGCCCGACCTTCGCGGAAACACCCTGCGGCGACGGGATGGGTTCGTCACCCGGCGCCGGCCGCGTCCCGTGCAGGAGCCCCTCGGCGCGGGCGGCCACGGCCCAGCGCGCTGGCATGCCACTCGCGATGGCCTCGCCCGCGTGGAAGTCGCATCCAGCGAGCCAGTTCAGAACCGCGGGGGCCTCGCCTCGAGGCCCCTGCGGCCCTCGGCCCACGGCGCCGCCAGCGCGGCGTCCGAGCGGCCGACGCGGCAAAGGGAAGATGCCCCGCGAACCGCTGGACGGCCGGGAGGCCCCCGCGCCCGGCGCGCCGCGGGCGAGGGGCCGGGCTGCCCCCCCGCCCGGGTCGCTGCTCATTGGGCCTCCGCCGGGGCGTCAGCCCTCCGGCGACGGCCTCCTCGGCCGCGCCCGCGGCCGCGCCCCTCGGGGCGCCCCCCCCCCCCCCAGTCTGCTCCTCTTCGCGGCTGCCCGTGGCGAAGCCGGTCGTCGGCGCCAGAACGCGGGCGGAGCTCGCCTCGCTCTCCTCCTTCGCCCGGCGCACCCCGTAGAGGCGCGGCGCTGGGCTCGCCGCGTCGGCTAACGCGGCCACCCCGTCGAAGTAGCGGGCCATCCGCCAGGAGGGAACCGCACCCGGCTCGGCGCGCGCGTCGATGATGAGCCGCACCTGCCGACTGATCTTCTCGAAGCTGACCAGGGAAGGCGAGCTGATCAAAAGTTTCCGCCGATCATCGGCGCCTCCACGAGCGTCTCCAGTTCGCGAAAGGCGCGGTCCGACTTCCCGACGCGGTGCTCCGAGCACCATGTGTCAAGCCAGTTCCTCGGGTTACCCCCGAACCGCCCCGTGTGCTTCAGCAGGCGCAACACCGCGCACGGACCCTCGAGCGGCGCGTCGTCGCACACCTCGGTCGACGACTCGCGGACGACATCCCTCCGCGTCCTGAAGCGCTCCCCCGCGCGCGCCCACGTCGGCCCAGAGTCCGCGCATCCTCTGGGGCCGCAGCCGCCTCGGCACCGCGACCGCCCGGCAAGCCTCTGCCTCTACCAGTCGAGCCCCCCACGTCGCTGCCTCCGGCCTTGGGGGGCGACGCGCGCGACGGAGCCGGCAGCGCCAACGCCCGATCGCTGCGCCAGGGCGCGGCCTCGCCGGCCCCGGCGGCCGCGATCGCTGGTAGCTCCAGCGCGTCTCGCAGCAGCTGGCGTCGCCCCTCCGCAAGCGCCTCCACGTCGCTCGGGCCACGAGCCTCGCGCGGCCGTGCCCATCCGAGCCCTTGATCAGCGCCTGATCGCCCCAGACGTAATCCAATTCTGTCAGCTCGATCACCTCGCCGATCTTCACCCGGCCCAGCGGTTCGCACAGCATCCATACCCCGCGAACCCGAGGCGCGAGCGTCCCCATGACGCTAACCCCACCGGCCCCGCAGTCCAGCACGTGGAGGGCCCCGCCGAACTCGGCCACGGTCGGAAGCGGTCTCTCCACGAAGCCCAATTCCAGCGACGCGGCGCGACGGCACTCGGTCATCCGCGTGCCCAGCTCATGGGCGTCGGGCAGCTCCTTGAAGCCGCACAGCCGCTGCGGCGCCGTGCGGTGGACACCACCCGCGAGCGGCCAACAGCGGCAGGGCCCTGTGGCGTGGTCCGCCGTTGTCAGGCCCTCGACCCAGACATCCCGATCTGGCGACATCACGTACCACAACGCCTTCGACACCGTCCATACGAGCACGCGCTCGTAGTCCACGTCGTCATCCACATAGGCGACGCTGACTCTCTCGCCCGGTCGAGCCTCACGCAACCACCCCGCCACCGCGCCTCGCAGGGGCAGCCGTCGTGACGGACCCGGGCGCGGCGGCATCCCTGCCGCGCGCGCCCAGATGGTCGACGGCGCCAAAACTCAGCCGCGACCGCCTGTGCCGGCTGCGTCGCCCACAGCGCGATCACCAGCCCCCGGGGCCCCGGCCCCTCCGCGGGCTCGGGCCCGTCTCCGGCGGGGCAACTCTCGCAGGCCGCGAGCGCCGCCTCGCAGCGGGCAGGCGCCCACGCTGTCGACCCCTTCGGGCCGCTGTCCGCCGAAGCCGCCGGCGGAGGCGGCGGGGGCGGCGGGGGCGGGGGCGAGGGGTGGCGCAGCCGGCGCCCGCAGGTCCCTCACGACCTGCGCCAACTCCAGCACCAGCACCGCCCAGGCCGCGCCAGCGCCGCCGCGCAGGCCCATCGGGCCGCTCCTGAGCAGTTTGACCCTTAATGGCAATAGGTGAAGGATCGCAAAACGACACAACTGTGCGACAGCTAGATCATTATTGCGCCCGCACTCTCATCATCCCCACTTGCCACCACTGATTAATTGATTGATATGGTATGAAGGAAGGAGGAAGGCAGAATGCCTAGCAAACTGTGGATCTTCAACTCGTCCCCATGGATAAACGACTGCTCTTCGCCATCGCTCACGATTTGCGAATCTCACTCCCTGCGAGCCTCAGCAGACTCTTCGCGGTTTCCATGCACACCATCGTGTCAGAGGAAACCTGGCGCTTGCCCCACAAAGAGAAAGGCCATGTCTTCGCGATCGGCAGAGGGAACGGTAGACGGGCGACGGAAAAAGGAGGAGGAGGAGGAGGAGGCATCTCGGACTCAAAGTTGGTCTCGCGGGCGCCCCCGCGGGGGCACGAGGTCTAGGCGCAACGAGAAGAAAATGAGGACAGCGGCGACGAAGACAAGAAACAACGGAAAAAAGACGACGAACGATGGATGAACGAACGCAGCTGGAACAGAAGGGTTCAACCTTACACGCGCTTGCCCATCGAAGAGGATCCGACCGCACGAGCAAGGTCAGACCCTCGTGCATGCACGAGTGCAGTACGAGCATCTAGTTCCAGTTGGCTCAGAAGGGCAGGAGAGGGAGACCATAGATGTGGGAAGGGGCCGAAGAAACGGGGGGAAAGACAGACGGAGGAAGGGGAAGTGCGACCTTCTCGCTGCTCTTGCAATGGCGAAGGCTCCATAAGGGCGGGAACCACCTCAAGAGCCCTCCCTCCGCATCATGCATCTGTCCTACCCCTCCTCCCATCCTAGAACAGTCGCGCCCTCTCTCCCTCCCACCCGCTCATGTTCCCCCCATCAGACCGCCACTCCCCCGAGAGGCCCTCTGGACACCCCTGCATCCTAGGGAGAGCTTTTTGCCACAGGCCAGCATGAACGCCCACGCCGGCTTCCACCATGTGGGTGAAGGTTGGACGAGCTGATAACATTGCAGGACACCACAGCGCACTGAAACTATCCAAGATCTACAGGTTTCGCAACCGATTTCCACATGTTCATCTCATGAGAATGTCTCTAACGAGGGCTGTATCTTCAGCATACACGATCACCCATTCCCATGAGCATCGGGAGCGCCCCGCATCGGCGGCATTGGCTGGAGGCCACTACAATATTGCAGGACACAGCGCCCTGAAACTATCCACGACCACCGGACACGTCAGGCTTGCACCCCGTGGTGCAGGAAGTGGGCCACCGTGCTGTAGGCTCTGAACGCTGCAGGCGGCACTGAGAAGAGTGTCCGCCACCGTGCTGCTCTGAGTGGAGTGTCCGCGGACCCTGGGGGTTTGGTAGAGGCCCCATGGCCAAGATACCCAAGTGCTCCTGGGCACTCTTGGGCGCTGCTGGGGTTTACCGCGCGACGTTTCTAAAGGCCTCGGGTGTGTGGTTGGGAGTCCGGGGATGGACCCCGGATTTGATCGGGGTTCTCGTGAGGGTCTCGTGAGCCGACTTGAAGCCATCGCCCACGCCAGCCCAAGAGGCCTCCCAAATCGCCCAAAGACAGCTCCGACGCCCCAAGAGGGGCCCAAGAGAGCATCAAGATCGCCCCGAGAGGGCCTAAGAGGACCCCAAGACGACCTCACGAAGCCCCCAAGACGGCCCCGAGATCAACCCAGCAGGGGGAACCCGACCTGACCTTTCGAGCCCTCCACCTCAAGATGGCGCCAAGAACCCACCAGAGGCGCTCGAGGCGCCCACACTAGTCCCCAAGAGGCCTCCAAAAGGCCTCAAAGAGACCCCCCCAAGAGCCCTCCAAGAGGCTCCAAAGAGGCATCCCATGAGACCCTAATATGCATCTAAGAGGCCTCTGACACATAACTCAGACAAGGTGCCCTTGATGCTTGCAAGAGGGGTTGTTGGCGTGCTGGACTTTGGAATGTTTGAACCTTTCCCGAAAGGGTCCCACTTGGGTTCTCGGCCGATCCCACGGGCCACCCGGAAGGGAAGGGATCGTAAAAAGTCCGAATGGTCCCCAAGATGGCCTCCAAGACGGCACAAAACGGTATAAGATGACCCTCAAGACTGCCCATAAAGCCTCCAAGACGGCCAAGACAGCCTTCAAGTCGGCAAAGATGACTCCACGACGGCCCAAGATGCCCTCCACACGGACGAAGAGATCCCCAAAACGCGCCAGGAAGCCAACATCACGGAGTCCCCACGCGGCTCGATGGTGTCGCGTTCTCGCAATGTCGGGCGTCCGACATCCGAAGGTGGCCCCAGAGGCCTCCAAAATAGCCCCAGGGCAGCCCCCAAGTCTGCAGGAGGGCGCCAAGACGGGCCAACCCGCCCTCAGAAGCTCCCAGAGGCCCCCATGAATCCGCAGGAGACCCGAAGAGGTCTCTTGTTCCTCATCCTTGTCCTCCTCCTCCTTCCCCTCCTCCTCCTCCTCCTCCTCCTCCTCCTCCTCCTCCTCCTCCTCCTCCTCCTCCTCCCCCTCCTCCTCCTCCCTCTCCTCCTCACCCCTCTTCCTCCCCACAATGTTCCTCCATGGGTTGCCACAATGGATGGGGAAACACGTAGTTCAATGGCTTGCCCAACGTTGCCCATCGTTGGCCCAACGTAGTCCACGTAGTCCATCGTTGGCCCAACGTCTGGTCCAAAGGCGGGCAGCGTCCTCGATGAGAAAAGATGCGCAAACCTTCTGTAAATACGCGCGCCCGCGAACACGTACATGTATGCCCGCCCTAGGTGCCAACCCGCTTGAATCCTCAGCCGCCACCGCCTCGCGCTTCGCTTCCTTATCTTACGTACCACCATCATCATCATCATCATCATCATCATCACCACCACCACCACCACCACCATCATCATCATCACCACCACCACCACCACCACCACCATCATCATCATCATCATCATCATCATCATCACCATCATCACCATCATCATCAGCATCATCAGCATCAGCATCGTCATCATCAGCATCGTCAGCATCAGCATCAGCATCATCATCATCATCAGCATCATCATCGTTATCAGCATCATCATCATCGTCGTAATCATCATCGTCAGCACCATCATCATCATCATCATCATCATCATCATCATCATCATCTTCATCAAGATCATCACCATCATCAACATCATCAGCAACAGCATCATCGTAACCAGCATCAGCATCACCATCGTGATGATTGTCGTCAGCTGAAGCATCATCGTCAGCATCATCGTCATCCTCGTCATCATCATCATCATCAGCATCATCAGCAGCATCACCATCATCAGCATCAACTTCAGAAGCATCAGCATCCGCGTCGTCATCATCATCAGCATCAGCAGCAGCAGCATCGTCATCATCATCATCATCATCATCATCATCATCATAATCAACAGCTGCATCATCATCAGCAGCAACAGCATCATCAGCATCATCATCAGCACCAGCATCATCATCCTCATCGTCATCATCATCCTCAGCATAATCATAATCAGCATCATAAACAGCACCAGCAGCATCATCATCAGCATCCAAATCATCATCATCATCAACATCATCATCAGCATCATCATCAGCATCATCATCATCCTCATTATCATTATCATTATCAGCATCGTTATCGTCATCGTGGTCAACATCAACAGCATCGTCGTCGGCATCGTCGTCGTCACCATCATCATCCCCTTCCTCGGCATAATCATCATTATCATCATCCTCATAAGCAGCAGCATCATCATCATCGTCATCTTCATCGTCATCATCAGCATCATCATATATATATATAGATATATATATATATATATATAGATCATCATCGACATGATCGGGATCGTGCTTGTCCTCGATATCGTCATCGTCGTCATCATCATCGTCGGCATCGTTATCGTCATCGTCTTCGCCATCGTTACCGTTCTTTTCCACTTCCTCGCCATCCTCATCACCAGCATGGTCATCATCATTATCATCATCATCATCATCATCATCATCATCATCATCATCATCATCATCATCATCATCATCATCATCATCGTCAGCATCACGACCAATGCCATCGAAACCAGCATCAGCACCATTATCGTCGTCGTCGGCAGCATCCCTCGTCCAGTCCCCTCACTGCAGGCGCACAAACAGGGGCTTGGCTGGCCACGTGCCACTTGGGCGGCAGGTCGCCCTGGGCAGCGCTGCGGCAGACCGAGGCACGCCCATCATCAAACACTCCACCACTATTTCACGCATGGGTCCCTTCGAGAGATGTCTTCGAGAATTGTCCCTCCTCGTCCTCCTGCTCCGCAGCTCCTTCCGACAGCCCCCTTGTATTATTAGACCCCCCCATCATCACCATCACCATGACCACCATCATCATCATCAGCATAATGCTCATGCCAGCTATCATCACCATCATCATCACCATCATCATCATCATCATCATCATCATCATCGTCATCATCATCGTCATCGTCATCGTCATCGTCATCGTCACCACCATCATCATCATTATCATCAGCATCGACATCATCATTGTCACCATGATAATCATAATCATCCTCGTCATCATCAGCATCATCAGCATCGGCATCATCATCCTCGCCATCATCAAGATCACCACCATCATCGTCACAATCACCATCTGAGTTCTGGATCGAGCTCACACCCTGGCACTTCGCCCCAAGCACGTACTTGCCAAACCTCGCGGTGAACCACGCAGCTGCCCTCCCTGAAACTGGCTGTACTTGACCAACACTTGCACTTGCCTCGCAGGCCCCTGGAACTCTCAGCCAGCCCCGGTGTCGGCGCGCTCCACAATTCCATGGATGTGGCTGGATGACCTGTGTAATCCGGTGGGTGAATTTAGTGGCTACATTAGGGGGCCACATGCGAACCCTACCCCTGCCCACCACGATTTCTGAGGGGGAGGGTGGGGTTCACAACCCCCTCGGGAGCTCCCGAGCGAAGCAAACCCCGCCATCCCCTCCAGAAATCGTGGTGAGTAGGGGTAGGGTTCGCATGTGGCCCCCTATACATTGCGCGCCCCCTTCTGAACCCCCTCCTCCGCCCCTTCCCCTTTCTCTCACCGACGCCCCCGCTCCAAGGTGCTCGGCCGGCGCCCAAGGCCCGGGCAAATTCTGCGCGGGCGTGAATTTTCCATCTTGGCCCCGAGGCGCCGTGATACTTTCAGGCCTAAGTTAACGCAGGCCAAGCCAATTGCCGTTCTCATGCTCTTCGTACCTGACCTCATTCCTTTCCAGTACTTCGCGCGAGACACTCCAGCTTACTTTCCGGGTCACAGGCTGTGAAGGAACACCCCCATCGGTCCTCAGCAGTCATCTGGCCAGCCAGACCTTCGAGCATAGCTCAACACTCGGCCTGGGTATACCTCTGATATCCTCGCTCGGCGCCCCCCAAACAACTCGCTGTCGGCGCAAATCTTGACGCTTCACGCCGAGGGCCCTTCCGACGCAAAGGACGATAGCCATGAACCGCGTGCCTTTCTTTATGAATGCATCCTCTCCTTTGACAACTTGTTTCAAGCTCTCACAACATAGATCGCAATCATGTCCGCGCACCTCCGTGTTTCAGCACTCTCTGCATTGGCGTCGCGGTCCAGCTCAAGGCTAATGAAAGATGATCAAAGAGGAATATAACCGACAATTATTTTGTATGCCATACTGTTCCAACGAAAACTTGAGGTGCTTCATCCGATACTCTAGCATGTCCCTCATCTTTTCTAGCCGAGACTCTCCGAGTTGAATGCTTTAATCTTGCGATTACGAATAAAGCTGCATTACTCTTGGGAATAATAATGGTTCTTGCACGCATCGTTTCATAATTGAACTCATAGACGGTTTCAAGAGGGCCCCAGGAAGCCAAAGATAACCTCCAAGATGGCTCAAGATAACGAAAAAATGTCCTATCTGACTTGCAAGATACTCCAAGAAGCCCTAAGAACGCTCCAAAACGGCTCTCAGAGGCCTCCGAGACATCCAAGGAGTTCCCCGAGAAGCCAAAGTCCTTCAAAAACCTAAGGCAATGTTGAGTTGTGCTTTCTCGCCTTTTCGCTTCCGATGGCCATCCGAGGCCCCCAGATGGCTCCAAGATGGCCCAGGTGGGCCCCAGGAGAGGCCCAAAAGAGTCCCAAGACGGCCCCAAGAGCGCCCAAGAGCGCTCCAAGAGCGCCACAAGGGCGCGCCAAGAGGCGACTCTTGGGGCTCACAAGGGGAGCCTAATTGAAGCTCCCCCCTTCTTTGATCGATCTCTTCCAAGATGGCCCCAAAAGCGCCCCTGAAGCTCCCAAGAGCGCCCCACGAGGGCCCCAAGCGGCGCCCAGGCAGCCCCAAGAGGCGTCCAGGAAGTCTCCAAGAAGCTCCCAAGAGACCCCCAAGAGGCCTCAAGAGGATGCCCGAAGCACCCAAGACGCTCAAAGACGGCCTTCTTGTCCACTGTCTGTTCCTACTTTCGCCCTCCTCCTCCTTGTCCTCCTCCTTGTCCTCCTCCCCCTCTTTGGCTGTCGGACGGTTTCCCCCACCCACTGCTCTTCTTCATGCTCCCACATTTCCCTGATCACCTCAACTCCCGTGGGCATCGTTCCTAGATGAGCTGGTGGGGATACACGAAGCGTCAACAATTGTCAAAACTGGGACTCTCGCCTGAGCGCCGCGCACATTACACTGATGGAGCACAGGTCGTTTTCAAATTGGAACTCTCGCCATAGCACCGCGCGCATTCGTCTTGGAAGTTCGCTGCAGCTTACAACGACGGAAGAAACGTCAGTTTGAAAATGGTGATATCGCCTTACCGCCGCGCACGTTCGCTCAAAAAGCTCGCAGTATTTACCAGGATGAAAGCGGGGTGTCATTCCAGAATGGACATATCGCTTCAGCACGGCCCACATCCGCTTTAGAAACTTGCAGCAACCATAATCCGGACATACCTTCGAGCACTGTGCACATACAGGTCGGCGACACGGACCCCCGGGTTCGCGTGCCTTCCCCAGGCAACGATTCTCCGCCTGAGGCGGGACCTGGAGCCAGCGTCCCAGCAGCTGTCCCGAATAGAAAATCTGCTGGTGGCCCTATTCGGCGACGGACGAGGTGACTCAAGGGCGTCAAATCCTCTGGAGCTGGAACGTCCGGCTCTTGCAGCCTTTTTTGTTCACGACCCCTGCTGGATGTCGGCGTATGTTGCTCCCTCGTTCTTGACCCCCTGTTCCGAAGAGTGTCGTGTTGTCTCTGCGTTTGTTCATCCCTTTCGTCTTGCATAATGAGCTCGCCAAACACTGGCACGCTGTCATGGCCAACCCTCGGCGGCATGAAATTTTGTCGATAGAGACCCTTCGACAACGGTGGAGGATTAAGCTCATCAGAATCGTTATTGATTTTAGGTTTTCTTTAACTTCGGGCGTGGACTCGCACCGGTCGGTTCTGTCAAATGCCGGGCTGGACGCATGGCGTCGGGCGACTTCTCTATTGGGTGAGCCGAGGAACTCCCCCCCAATGGCCAACTGTCCCGCTTTCGGAGCTTTCTTCTTCCTCAAGATCGTCATCCGAAGCAAAGATAGCCTTCCGACGGCCCTCAGCCGGCGCGTAAAAAAATGTCTCGGTATCCGACAGCTTTACGCCTGAAGCGAGCCCGTCAGACGCGTTTTGGAGGGGATTGAGATGATATGATGGACCAGGCGACGCATGAAATTGGGCATGTTCTTCGCGCTTTTCCATTGAATGCGAGCTCTCCTCCTCTGACTGTCCATCGCTCTCGTCTTCGCCCTGTCCATTCATCACAAACTGTGTTATTTGCCCCTCGTCGCGATGCTCTCCATCCGCTGTGCCAGCAGGAACATGTCCTGGCGAACTCCCCTTTCCATGGGTCGAATTGACTGATATTCTCGGGCTCGAGTGCGCTGATACAACTCCACATGGCCTTCTTGGGCCATGCCCTCCGCCTGACGGTTGAACTCTTTTCTTCATATGGTTAATTATCGGGGAATCTCCATCTGTCAAATCAAACACAGATTCCAACGCTTGCCGTCTGGGAAGATTGAGAGAAAGAGGCCGCCCCCTGGAGGTGCCTTTCTTGATAATATGATCGGGACGATATTGTCGTTCAGTACCCCCGAGCGCTCCTTCCTGCGATCCCATGATCAGCGAAGCCAACGGCTGAGCCGTCGCTTCGGCTGATAACCATCTTTTTGCCTGGACATTGATAGCCCTGCATTATGTTCCAATATTGTGTCAAGATCAGGGGGGCCCGCCGAAGCCATGGCGAGGAAGAAGTGTTCCGTTAAGCCGACTATAGAAATATCCCTGAAGTGACGAGGCCGGCCCGCCGGGCGACGCGCGCGAAAGCAGGCCCGCTCATTTTCCGATACGCTAAGCCAAATGTAGCTGCGGTCGGAAACGTACACTACATGTCAGTGCAAAGGAGCGCCGGCAGCGGCAGCAGGATGGTGGTGCGGAGAAGAATGCAGTGACACCTCGTGAAACTGTACGCTCATCAACTATCATAGTCATGATGACGCGCGGGAATGATGCACGGCAGTTCGTTTTCATAACGGGGCTCTCGCCCCAACGGTAGGCCAATCGGGTCCTGGTATTTCGATGGGGCGCTTCTCGTAGTGAGAAAGCATACAGTAATCGGCCTGACCTAAGGAACGAAAAAAAAGGAACGAAGCCCCTCGTTGTTCCAAGTGAGTCTACGAAGTCCGAAGGAACACCAAGGGGGCTCGCCGCCAAAAGGTAGCAGAACGCATGCAAACCTAAGGAACGACCGAGCCCCTTTTGAGAAGGAAGTGTTCCTTATTCAAGCCGCTCACTGTATAAAAATATATGAGGCAGGGGTTTGGGTGAGAGGGTGTATTGCAGCATCGTCGATGCATCTTGGGATTATTATGGTCGTCCTCCTCTTCCTCCATATCATCCTCCGCCTCTTCCTCTTCCACATCATCATCATTCCGCATCCTCCTCTGCACATGTGCTTGGACAAAGCACGTCCTGGAAATCCACGTCCAGGCCCTCCTCCCGCAACCAGCCACGGCGCATGGCCCGGGCCTGAGGCTACCGAGCGGCGGATCGCGAGCTGCGGTGCGCAAGATTTTGGCTACGCCCATTGCCGTGCCCCGATCCCCGATCTGCGCTCCGATCTCGTAGAACGCGCTACCAACTATGCGCAAATCCCGTAGAAAAGGAGGAGCGTATTGCTGTGGCGGAAGGGGCGGCTTCGAGAGTCAGCGGCGCGCCGAGAGAGCACCCATTGAATTGAGGGGTCGGCCCATTGATGTACGCCGACTGCCACGCGGCGCAGGCCACCCCACACGCCGATGGTCGCGAGACTCGGTGTGCGGAACGGGACGCTGCAATAATGGGAACCTCCCTCCGAAGCCGACAAGACGTATCCCGTGCATCTTTCCAGGCGCCGCCAGCACCGCCACCACACCTATATATATATATATATATGTACAGCTATGCCATGTAAACATGTTTATGTATACATGCAAACATACATACATACATGCATGCATGCATGCATGCTTGCGTACATGCATGCATGCATGCAGACGGACGGACGGAAAGACAGCATAATATAGCATAACAAAACATAGCACAAATGCATGCATACATCCATGCATACATACATAACTACATACATACATACATACATAAATACATGTTTGTGTGAATATGGGTGTGTGTGCGTGTGTTGTTGTGTGCACGAATCTACAGACTTACGCAGATGCAGTTATAGACATATGATACAGCATACGTATGCTCCTAGATCCACGTACTACTGAATCACAATTACAATGGTACGCATGTGCACATGCATGTGCATACATGAACACGTACATGTGCAACCGGCTATACATCTACACACACCTATACATATACATCAAGACTGGTTGATGCATACATGAATTCCTACAGGGATACACGTACACCGACGACTGCCTGTACAAATGTACATGTACATATACGCATGTGCATCCGTACACATACACAAACATGTACACACACACATTGTACACAATTGCTTACTCCACACATTCATATCTACCTCCATGAATAGAGACGTGCCGCGTATTGCACAACACTGGTGGAGGACACATGGCTCCCAGCACAACCCGACGCCTGCTGCGCGCGGTTTCGGGTTCGAGCGGCCGCCCCTGCGAAGGTCATCGTGACATCACTCCTCCCCCCATGTCCGCTTCGCGTTCCGCTCCCTCTGTTCAGCTACCCCAGATTTCGTAATAAAGGGAGGGGGGTCTGATTTCGGGGGGGGGGGTCTCTTCCAGGCTATCTTGGAGGGCCTGGGGGGGTCTGGGGACGATGTTTTGGAGGGTTCTCCCACGGGGGAGGTCTGAAATGGCTTGTCTTGGAGGGTCCAGACCCCCTCCACTTTATTACGAAATCTGGAGTACCCTGGCTTCTGTCGACATCGCCCATCAGGGGTTTGGAAAGGAAGCACGGTCGGAAAAGGAGTTGCACTCCTTCGAACTCCGTTCCGTTCCTCCTTTCCTTCCCTCCGTGACCAGTCGCTTCGCCCGCGTGGGTTGCACACAGATTTCCGTTGTGGGGGGGAGAGTGAGAACTGATTCCATGTTTGGCCTGGGCGGGGAGGGGTCGGGCACTGGGGAGAAAGGTCCCAGAAAAAGAACAGACTGGCGAGAAACGTAACCAATTCTACACAAGCGAAATCGATCAACAGGACCGCTCAACGCACAGGAAGCCGGGGGGTCCGGGGTATGCATGACAACTTCGTCAAAGAACGTCGGACCAGGCTCGACACTCACTCACGCGGTTCAGATCATCACACACGGCAAAGTGACGACGCATGCGGCACAAAGCACGAGACGGGGGCAGAGGAAGCAGAATAAGGGATACTTTGAGGAACGATTAATGGCTCGAGCGCAACGCACGGGAGTCCAGGCAGGGGGCGGCGCGATTGCGCCGCGAGCTCACGATTCCCTGGCCGGCCCAGGCACCGCTGCGCAGAGGAACCCCTGGAAACCTAGTTTCGCGATTCCTAGCTCCTGGCTTCGTGACCAGGCGGGCCCTGCCACAGAGGCCTTCGGCGGAGCTCCCCATGGGGTCCCGAAGCGTGTGAGGGGTGTACCAGAATACACACAAGTCAAACGCCCAGGGCGCGTGGACGTTCCTGACACGCGCAATGACGGCCCACTCCAGCCCTCCAATCGGCTTGATCGTGGAAGTTGCCCTCAACCATGGCAGCATGCCTTGCGAGTTGGCCAGCCCACTCGTTCTGCGGGCGCCCCACCTTCCAGACGTACATCAGCGTCACCGATATCCTCGTACCCGCACGAAGATACTCTTGCGCAGCTCGCCCATCCCAATTGGACCCGAGCAACCAGGCGGACCCTGCCACAGAGGCCTTCGGCGGAGCTCCCCATGAGGCCACGAAACATGCGAGGAGTGGACCAAGAGTAGACCCGAGTAAGCAGGCGGACCCTGCCACAGAGGCCTTCGGTGGAGCTTCATATGGGGACACGAAACGAGTGATGGGTGTGCGACGCGCAAACTTTGTAGCAAAATGACGCTACGCTCGTTCGTCCGAGGGGGGAGTCGGAGACAAAACGGTTGCGAATCAAACTGCCCAAACACTTTGTCCACTCATGCCTGGAGCGTCCGGGCGCCCGCCGAATTGAGTCCGTCACAGGTTTCGCACTCCCCGGTTGGCACGATAGCTTCCGCAATACGTCGTCGTCCCTAAACCGGCCTATTTTCCCGAACCACAACAGTTGATGTTTCAGCAGCTGGTCGCTGTAAGGTCGCGCGCCTTTTTTCTTCCAACACGGATCTGTTTGGAATTTTGAAGTGTAAGTCAGACTGATTCAGCCACGCGGAGTTCAGCGAATACATGACCTCGGTTGTGAGGAGCGCAGCAAACAATTCTTACATGATTGGGATGCTGATGGATGTGTGTCTCCATGCCCGTGTGTATCTCTGAAACTCCCCCCAAGCTGCCCACAGCCGCCAGTTTAGTTCCCCACAGGTTTAGTAGGGTTTGGGTTTTCTTCACTGCCGCGCCGCACCCGCGTCTCACACCTCCTCCTCCTCCTCCTCCTCCCCCTCCTCTCCCTTCCTCCCTCACCCATCCCCACATGCTTCGTGGGGTTCTGGTTCCCCACATGTTTCGTGGGGTTATGGTGTTTCCCACATGTTTCGTGGGGGTTGGAATTTCTTCCCTGCCGCGTCCCACCCGCGACGCTCACTCACTCACTCACCTCCCTCTTCCCCTCTTCCCTCTTCTCCTCTCCTCACCCACACGCGTCGCACCCGCGGCTCTCACCTCGCCTCCCTCCCTGCCCCCTCTCCTTCTCAAGCAGCACAGCATAACACAGCGCAGCGCAGCACAGCACAGCACAGGCGGCGTCTATGCGGGCCATGGCGCAGGGCGTGGCAGGTATGGCACTTTCCTCACCCCGTAGGGGGTGCGCAGGGGGTGGTGTCCTAGCGCGGCGCTTATGCGGGCCATGCGCAGGGCGTGGCAGGTGTGGCACTTCCTCGACCTCGTAGGGGGTGCGCAGAGGGGTGGTCTCCGAACGAGGCGTCTATGCGGGCCATGGCGCAGGGCATGGCAGGTGTGGCACTTCCTCGACCTCGTAGGGGGGTGCGTTGGGGGTGGTTTCCGAGCGCGGCGTCTATGCAGGGCGTGGCAGGTGCGGCACTTTCTCGACCTCGTAGGGGGGTGCGTTGGGGGTGGTTTCCGAGCGCGGCGTCCATGCGGGCCATGGCGCAGGGCGTGGCAGGTGTGGCACTTTCCTCGACCTCGTAGGGGGTGCGCAGGGGGTGGTCTCCGAGCGCGGCGTCTATGCGGGCCATGGCGCAGGGCGTGGCAGGTGTGGCACTTTCTCGACCTCGTAGGGGGGTGCGCAGGGGATGGTCTCCGAGCGCGGCGCTTATGCGGGCCATGGCGCAGGGCTTGGAGGGTGTGGCACTTTCTCGACCTCGTAGGGTGTGCGCAAGGTGTGGGCTCCGAGCGCGGCGTCTATGCGGGCCATGGCGCAGAGCGTGGCAGGTGTGGCACTTCCTCGACCTCGTAGGGGGTGCGCAGAGGGATGGTCTCGGAGCGCGGCGTATATGCGGGCCATGGCGCAGGGCGTGGCAGGTGTGGCACTTTCCTCACCCCGTAGGGGGTGCGCAGGGGGTGGTCGCCGAACGCGGCGTCTATGCGGGCCATGCGCAGGGCGTGGCAGGTGTGGCACTTTCTCGACCTCGTAGGGGACGGCCACCAACATCAGTCTCACAAGCTTCACATCAGGTATCATCACTCCAACCATAATATCAGTATGTGGGATTCCTCGGTCGCGTAATTTTTGCGCAACCCTCCCAGAATTGAACACATATGTTCCCAAATAGCTGGGGTCTCTCTCCGGGGGCCATCTGCAACGGAAAGAAAAATATTTGTGTATGTCCCGGATTATACTAGGCATAATGCAGGGCACTTCAAGCTTCTCCAGCCTCTCCAAGAAAGCGCCCACGCTGACGGAATCATGCGTTTTTTCCTGTGAAAAGCGAGAAGCGTTACTTTCCGTCACGGTCACCATACGACATCTCGATATACCGGCGAACAGCGAGCACTGCATTAGACGTGCCCCGTTTTTTCCGGAACCCAAACTAAGTTGATGCAAGGCGGTCTTCAGCGCGCTGCATTTTGGGAGTTTGGCCAACAACAGGTTGGCAAAGGTATTGTACATGACGCACAGCAGGCTGATAGGGGGACAATTGTCACATTGATCAAGAAGGCCTTTGTTTTTGTAGATAGTCGAAATCAAAACGCACCACCATTCGGATGGCATTCGCTTCTCATTCCTACACATGTTCACCAAGTGCGTGATTCACTGCAAACCATGCGGGTTCTTGATCATGTTTTCCAATACTCCGCTGGTATCTCGTCTGGCCAACTTGCTTTCCCTGCGTGAGCTTTGATACTGCAACTCCCACTTCCCTGTCGGTGAAATCGCCATCTGGAATGTGCATGGGGGGGCCCAAAGGGTTAGGGTCCAATGCTGTCGCTGGGCGCACTTGCCATTGCACGTTCTCCAAGTATTCTGCCATGGTCTCCACTTTTTCTTCGCTGTCGACAAAGTCGCCAGCCAAGTTGCGGAGCCTCCCTTGCTTGTGCGGTTTCGGCCGGCACGCGCGGTTCAAGGAAGCCCAATCTCCCGCTGATATGGTCGCATCAATCTATTCCGTCGTGTCCCCTTCGCAAATTTCTGAACTTCCTTTACCAATGTGTTTCTTCAACTCGGTTGTTTTCTGAGCGTGCCAAACTTCGTTTCCTTATCAAATATCCGCCGATCCGGCGTGCGAGTGTAAGGTTTACGGGGGAGGGGAGGGGGTGACCGGGGGGGCTCTGCGGTGGCAGGGGGAGGGGAGGGGGGGACGGGGAGGGTCTGGTGGCGTGGGTTTCTGTGGCGTGGGGGGGGGGGTCTGGTCCCCCGCCCCGCCTGTGGACAGGGGGAATTGGAGGAAGTAGGGGGGGGGGTCCGGTGGCCAGGGTGGCTGTGCCGGGGTATGGAAAAATAGGGAGGAGTTCAGGCGGCGCGGGTTCCGGCGGCGTGGGGGGGAGTCAGGTCCCCCGCCCCGCCTGTGGACACGGGGAATCGGGGGAGCGGGGGGGGAGGGTCTGGTGGCGCGGGTCCCGATGGCGTAGGGGAGGGGAAAGGGGGGTCAGTGACGTGCGCGTTTGCAGCGTCAGCTACAGCCTCGAGGCTGGGCTTCAGCCTCGGGGGGGGTTGCCAGGGTGGCTCTGCCGGGGGAGGAGGGGAGGGAGGGTGCCCCCCCCTCGGGGTAATGTTTGTCCGTGTACGCGAGACGGGAAGCGGGGAAAGAGGGAGAGACAAATGGAACGGGACAAGAGCGGAACACTATGAAAAAATGGGGGAAGACGAAGGTGGCGGTGGCGGTGAAATGCGTGCCTGTTGTGTGTGGTATGTGTGTGTGTTTGTGCGGTGTGCGTGGTGTGTGTGTATGTGTGTGTTGCCAGGGTGTGCGTGTGCATTTGCCTGAGAAGGTGGCGCGCGTGTGTTTGTGGGTGAGAGTGTGTGTGTGTGTGTGTGCCTGTGTGTGCGCGTGTGCGTATAATGTCTGCGTGCGTGTGCGTGCGTGTCTGTCGGCGAAATGTCGCCGCGCCCAGTCTGGGGGGCACCCCAAGCAACCCGGATCGGCGGAACTGGCCGAAGGCCACTACAACATTGTGCGTTATGTTACCCATGGCTGTCTTGCTAAGTCTTCCCTGTGCGGTAGCTCAACTTCTGCTCGTTCAAAGGCTTGTTTAGTAGCGTCCCTTGCCATGGGCACTTGCCGCCGCAGTCGCGCTCGCCAAGAATACTTGTGCAAATGCTCCCCAGACGATGCCTGTCTCCAGGGCTTTGACCTCGCGCGGGTCATCATGTGCGCGTCGTGCAGGCGGCGCGTCCAGTGCCAGGGTGCCAGGGCGCACTCGACCAGGTAATGATCAGTAGCCAAAGCCTGTCGGCCCCGGAAACGGCAGGGCCTTTTTTTCACCGTTTCGAAAAAAATGTCCCTTGAAAGTGGAAACGGCAAAAAAACGGCGACCGGAAACGGCAAAAAAACGGGTCCAGGATTAGAACCAGAGCCGGAACCGGTCAAAAAACGGCGACAGAACCGGTAAACAAAACGGCGTCGGAACCGGCAAAAAAACGGCAAAACGGAACCGGTTAAAAAACGGACCTGTCGTTTCCAGGGCCCACTAAGGCCAAAGCTGCTCCTCGATGACTTCCCAGGGCTTCGATCTTGCCCAACAGGGTCGGCCCACACAGAACGAAGCCGAGAATGTTGTGGGTCGACTCGCCAGTCGGGCATTGGCGCCCAGGCCTCCCGACAGGCGACCTTACTCTCCAAGGGCTGGTTGACGAACGTGCCTGCGATCACCAGGGATGGGAAGAGGAGGAAAAGCAGGAGGGGGGGTGGAAAGAAGAGGAGGGAAGGAGGAGGAGGAAGAGGAGGGATGGGAGGTGGAGGCAGAAAGGCGGGGAGGGTGGGGCCAGGGCTCACCGCTCTGCTGATCGGGTGGAGGGGCGAAAGTCGCTCCTGTGACCGGCAGCTCAAAGATCGGTACGATCGGCATGAGTACGGAAGAGTGGGCACGGAAGACCGCAGGCATGTCCTGATCATCTTGAACAATCACTCGCTGTCGGTGTCCATGCGAGACAGACGACCGCCTGCCAAGCAACAGTCGCTATCGCTTTTGGGCAACGTCTGCTGTTGGGCATCGGGCCCGTGTTCCAAGCATACCCATCTCGGGCGTTCAGGAAAGATGCAACCCTGAGGGGTGGGCCCCTAAGAACAGGAAGGGATCCCAGGTTGAGTCTGCACTGCTTGAGGCCCCTCGTCCTCAGAGCCCCATCCCTCGAGGACCCCATCTCTGAACCGCCGACGGGCACGAGAACAAAAGTTGCACTGACCTCGACAAACCGAACCACCCCCGCCCCCGCGGGAGAAACCTGGGCCCCACTGGCCGACCTTACCCCCCCCCCGGGTGGGTACGGGTGCCTTCTCCTCCGGCTTGCGCGGCGCCCATCCCCACCCGACTGGGGCACGCCAGGAGAGCTAGAGCTTGCCCGTGTCCCCGTGGGGGTGGAGGATCTGACGATGGCAGGGCTGCGGGCTGCGCGCAGGCAGCCCCCACGGTCAGTCCCAGCTGGCATCCACAGGCCCCCTGGGGCAGTCCCAGCTGCCCTCAACGGGCCCCCCGAGCAGTCCGGGGCGGCCTCGACGCCTCAACCCCGGCCGGGGCGCGGGACGCCCCGGGGGCGCCGCCAGGGGCGTCCGAGCGTGTCGAGACCGCCCCGGACTGCCCAGGGGGCCTGTTGAGGCCCACTGGGCCCCCTCTGCCTTCGCCTCTCGCCGCCGATTGTCCCCAGGACCCGCTTTTCACCCCGAGGAGGAGGAGGAGGAGGAGGAGGAGGAGGAGAAGGAGGAGGCGGAGGCAGGGGGGGGGCGGGGGACAGGACTGAGAACGTCACACCGTCGGGGATCTGGGGTCAGCGGCGCGCCGAGGGGGGATTTGAGAGGGGGCAGGTCTTCTCAGAAGGCGGCAGGGCTTCTCAGAAGCCTTCCAGCCTTCTGAGAAGCCCTCGCTGGCTTTGGGAAGGCTTAGGAAGATTGCCAGAAGGCCAGAGGCCATTCCAGCCTTCCGAGAAGGCACGCTCCCTCTGCCCTTTCCCCTCGCCGCCACTGGGGGGGGCCCTTCCTGGAGGTAGCTTTGCGACCCGGATCCGCTTCTGACGGTCACCAGGCCCAATAACGGGCCCCGGAAGCTGAGATCGGGGAGAACAAAAAACGACCAGAATGAGAAAATCACACCGTCGGGGATCCTCCTCGACTCTCCTCGATCCTCCTCCACGATCCCCCTCCTCGACTCTCCTCGATTTTCCTCCTCCTCCTCCTCCTCCACTTCCTCCTCCTCCTTCCTCCTCCTCCATTCCTTTTCCTTGGAAATAACTTCCCCCTGTCGCACCCCGAGGCCAGTCTTAGCGCGGGCCGGGCGTTTCGCCTGAGCCTTCCTCATCATTTACGACTATGAAGCTCAAAAACTTGGCAGCAGTTTCACTGATGGAGGGCGGGCCGTTTTCAAAATGTGGCTCTCGACTTAGCGCGGCGCACATTCGATGGTAAAACTTCAAGATTTTCACGGATTGAGGGCGGGTGATTTTCAAAATGCGGCAATCGCCTTAGCGCGGCGCACACTCGTTCTAAAAATGTGCATGAGTTTCACAGATGGAGGGCGGCTCATTTTCAAGATGTGGCTCTCGCCTCAGCGCGGCGCACATTCTAAAGATTTGCCAGAGTTTCACGGATTGAGGGCGGGTGTTTTTCAAAATGTGGCTATCACCTTAGCGCAACGCACATTCGTTTACAAACGTTTCAAGAATTTCACGGATTCCCATCATCAATGTACCAGAAATTGCGCTTTTGAAGGATTCTGGATTATGCGGGTGCAACCAGTACATTCATTCTCTGTGTTGAAGTCCTAGGAATGGCGTTTTGGCATGATTCAGGATCGTCAAGACGCAACACTCAGGTTGATCCGTGGCGTTGAAATCCCGAGAACAATGTTTTGGCATGCTTCAGGGTCTTCAAAACGGGTGTCTTCCAACGAGGCAGTTCCGTCAATAGAAATGAACCGTTGTAGGGGCCTATGAAGAGGAAGCTTAGAAGGAGGGTTGACTGCAACATCGCTGATGACTCTTAG